>WJEZ01002836.1:0-12299 GCA_009869925.1 Thalassaphorura encarpata
AGTTTTAAAGCTAGGAGCGGTGGAGAAACGAAAGGTAAATAAAAATTATTCTTATTGCAATTTATATGAAAATGTTCCATTTTTTTCCGTTTTTCCAGGTGTAATTCTCACGGATGGCAAAGAATGGAATGAGCAGCGAAGATTTATCCTTAGAACCCTCAGAGATTTTGGATTTGGGAAGAAAACTATGGAATCAGCTGTTCATGAAGAAATTAAAGAATTGATTGAGACATTCAAAAAAGTTGCAGGCAAACCGTATTCAACTAAAAATGCGTTTAATGCTGCTGTGGTAAATGCATTATGGACATTGGTAGCCGGAGAAAGGTTCAAACAAGATGATCCAGTTCTTCTTCATGCAATTCAAACGTTGACAGCGTAAGGCCGGAGAATTAACGTTAATAAATTAAGACATTTTTCTAATGAGTAACTTTTTTGTATGTACAGAAACATTGATGATAACGGAGCAGGGAAACCTAGCTTTGTAGCTGTTTTTATCCCAATCCTTGCAAAAATTTGCCCAGGATTATTTGGCTATACAAAATTAGTTGAAGGAGAATTAAAAGTTGTAGATTTTATCAAAAAACCCATAGATCATCATATGGCAACTTTTCAGAGTGGTCAGCCACGGGATTTTATTGATGTTTATTTGGATGAGATTGAAAAAACTAAAGATCCTGAGTCCAGTTTTTATAAAGAGAAAGGAAGTAAGTTGCATGCACTGAAAAATGTTGGATTTGAACTTCAACTTAATTTGTATTGCATTTGCAGATAAATCCGTGATTTTTGCCGTCCTTGACCTTTTCATCGCTGGGGCTGAAACGACGAGTACGACACTCATGTGGACATTTTTATATTTAGCCAAATTTCCTCATGTCCAAACTAAACTACAGGCTGAGATTTCTAAAGTAGTCGGGAATAGTCGTTTACCATCTTTAACTGATAGACCGTCNCTCATGTGGACATTTTTATATTTAGCCAAATTTCCTCATGTCCAAACTAAACTACAGGCTGAGATTTCTAAAGTAGTCGGGAATAGTCGTTTACCATCTTTAACTGATAGACCGTCCATGCCATATACGGAGGCAGTGATTCATGAAGTCATGCGATATTCTTCCCTCGTAGCACTTGGCGTTATGCACAGCACTGTAAGAGACGTGGAATTGAATGGATTTGTCATTCCAAAGAATACAATGGTCATGCACAATGCATATGGGATTCATTTTGATGAGAAGATTTGGGGTGACCCAAAAAATTTTAGACCAGAGAGATTTTTAAACAAGGATGGAGCATTTACAAAACATGAGGCATTCATGCCATTTTCAACTGGGAAAAGAGTTTGTCTTGGTGAAACTCTGGCTAGGGATGAATTGTTCTTGTTTACGACGAGTCTTTTCCAAGCATTTACAGTTGGGCCAGAAACATCTGCTGCAGAATTATCCCTCGAAGCACATGTCGGTGGAGTTTTGTCTCCTAAACCTCATAATTTAATTTTAACTGTTAGAAATTAGGAAATTTAGTCAATTATTTGGAGAATTTGAATAAAAACATACAGTTTGAGTAAAAAGTGATTTGATTAGCTTCATAATTGATTGAACAAATTGACAATGTGTCTGTCTACTCAATAATTTCAAGTTCATGCCTCAATTCTGTCAATCCGAAATACATGGTATTAAATTAATTTTTCATTTGCTTTGCTAATGAGATAATCAGGTTAGCCTTCGTATTTTGTCTAAGCCTCTGCAAAGCAAATACAATCCGCATCAATTGTCACATCAGTGTCAATCCTGACGATGATAGAAGGCAAGGCAAGGCTAAGGCATGACATGTACGTTTTTCCTAATTATTTATGTCTTACTCCGAAATTGACTGACGAGTACACTAGAGACTAGAACTAGACCGGTATGCGATATGTCATAAATGCGACCTCGAATAATCCTAGGAACTAGCAGGATCATACGTTATTTTGGTCAGGATTAAACGAAGATGAACTTGAAATGTCTCCTCCTGTCTTCTAGGCTTTTCTCCAGGTATCCAGGCCAAGCCTAAGTGGCAACTCTCATTTCAAAAAGATATAAATTGGATTACTCAATCGCCTATTCTGAACTCAATTACCTGGTATATCTGGTAGGTATAAAATGTCGAGCTTTTGTAATTCCGAACGGCATTCAAGTTTATAAACTAAAATCAGTTGGAATTGTAGTCAAGTTTTGAATAATTTTCTCCCAAAAAATGTACATAAAGTCAAAGGTCATTGTTGCCCTTGGCTTTTTCATCGCGACTGCCTCAGCTTTAGACTATGAGGATTGTGGTAAATTAAAATGAACAAATTAAGTGCGATAATTTGAACTAATCACTTTAATTAATTAATTATTAATAGGTTCCACAGCCAAAGTGAACTTGGTGACACTGGACGGATGTGAAAAACAACCCTGCACGATCATCAAAGGGCGAAACTATGCACTCAAGGTCTTTGGGCGCTCAAGTAAGTTAATTACGCGCCACATATTAATTACGTTTTTATGTAAATTTGTGATTAATTAGCAAATCCCGCATCCGCACTTCCGTACACCATCAAAACCAAGGTGCTTGGAGTTGATCATACGTTTTACGAAGGAAATGCATGCGAAAGTCTTGAAATTGGGTCTTGTCCTCATGAATCTGGAATAGATTTTGTGTATTCTCGAATCCTCAGCGTTGGACCATCAGTTCCTCAGCTAAATTCTATCGCAACGTCCATCGTCAAGGACGAAACTGGTCGGACGGTCATCTGCGCCAAAATCCAAGTCGAAATCAGAAATGCTTAAGATTTTAAAATAATTTTAATAACTTAATATTTAATAATTTGAAACCATAAAATTTCAAAATCATGTAGTTGAATTTATTTACAAATTAATATACAATAAATATAATTTTGAGATTTATGCAGGATTTAATGGAGAAGTGATAGGATTAGTCAAATCCACAAGTTTATCCCCAACACCTTGAAATTTTGAGTTTGATTGCATAACTGTCACCCTGTTTGGCATAGCTGTTTGGAACTTCTTCAGCTGTGATATGAATCGCAGTGGATTTGACAAGAAGAGATTGTTCTTGAGCTGATGCCAATTGATTCACAATTCGTCGTTCCACTTCATGTTTAATTGAACGAGCACCATAGTGTACATTGTAGCCCTCAGCTAAGGCTTCAAGGACCAGATTATCCCACTGAAAATATCAAAGAATAAAGTAAAAAAATTTATAATTTAATTTTAAAAATTAATATTGACTTATTACCTTTAATTCAATGTTATGCTTTTCCTTAGCTTTCGCAGCCCAAAACTGATAATTCCTTTGTAACAAGTTGGAATAATTCTGATCTTGAAAATGGCAAAAAGTAAACAATTTCATTGATCCTTCCTAAAAATTCATCTCGCTTGAAATTTTTCTTCAAAATCTTTCTGACGACGTCTTCTTTGAATTTGGAAGAAATCGTAATGCGCTCAGAAACTTCACGGTCGTCTGAAAATATAAATTATTTTTATTATACACCATAAAATAAAAACAGGTCTAGAAAGTAAACAACTTTTACCTTACCGATTTTTCCTGCATATCGTTCGCGACTCACAGCAGCTGCTTCTTCACGGAGTTGAAGTGCATGTTCGGCAATTTCCTCACTTGCCAAATTCGAAGTCATCACAAAAATCGCGTCTTTGCACTCAATCGTCTTTCCTTTTCCATCAAGTCATACGGCCCTGGTAAAATTTAAACTATGAAATTATAATTTATTCATGAATTAAATTAATCTCTACCTCATCAAAAAGTTGTAAAAGGACAGTAAGAACGTCTGGATGTGCTTTTTCAACTTCGTCAAATAAAACTACAGCATTTGGAAATTTCTTCAACTTGCTCGTCAATTGTCCACCTTCTTCGTGACCAACGTAGCCAGGAGGAGAACCAATAAATCTTGCCACCTGTTAAATTGAAAAATTATTGCAAAATATAACTACATATTCAAAAATTATTAAAATATAATATTCACCGAATGTTTCTCTTGATATTCTGACATGTCAATCCGAATGAAACCTTCCTTTTTATCTTTATGTAAATAATTGGCAATTTGTTTGGCCAACTCAGTTTTTCCAATTCCAGATGACCCAAGGAAAAGAAATACAAGGGGATGCTCATCATCACACCATCCGTTATTCCTTTCGTCTGATTGCTAATTAAACAAATTACAAAATTATTACAAATTACGTAATTTTTTTAAAAAAGTAACCTTACTCGAAGCGACTGTGGTAATTGCTCCCTCTTGCCCAACAATAACTTGTTTAATCCTTTGTTCAAGGGGAAATTTTCTTCTATCCTCGGCTTCTCGTTCTTTTTTCAGATCCTCAGTCTAAAATGTGATAAAATAATTGTTTAAATTATATTTTTACTAGTTTTAACCTTTGATTAATGCATTACGTACAATGGCAACGTATTTGGTCAATAATTTCTTGATGGCTGGATCTTTGGCGTAATCCATTGGAACGTGTCCAGAATCATTTTCAATCGTAGGTATAGCACCATGTGCCAATAAAATCCTGACTGTGTCTAAATCATCTGCTAAGCAAAGCGTAATGAAGTGGAGTACAACCACGGAAATTGGTTCGACTATTTAATCGATCACTGAATTCGTCTTCTCGGTCGATTTGAACTGTAAAAATAAAATTATAAGGTAAGTTAAAAAATTAACAGCCTTATCTTTGGATTTCAATTTCAACTAACCTTGCAATGAGTGAAGTTTGAATTTCTCAGCCGTCAGATAAACAGTTGTAAATTCATCCCCTAAATTCGGATCAGCTCCTTCCTCTATCAGTCTTCTAACAACATTAGCATGACCATTCATGGCTGCTACGAGCAAAGCTGTCCATCCTAAAGGATGTCTGGCATTCACGTCCAAAGATTGCTCATTACCCGGCCGGTCTCTCTCCAGCATAATTCTGTACAAATCATCAGTTCTTCCTTTTTTGGCTGCTCTGAGTAATCGTTCGTCTGAAAGGAAGAAAAAGAACAAAATAAATTCAACATTCTTAAAAATTATTTTACATCTGACTTGACTTACGCAGCGTTTCTGTTGCAGCCGCCTGTTGAGCTTGCACCGTCTCTGTCTTTAATTTCAAGGCTGCGAAACCCGCCACTACAGCGGCAAGTGAAGGAATCAGAGACAAATATTTGAAATTTTCATTGTCATTGGAATTTCCGTCGCTTCCGTCGTTCCTCGAATTTGTATATTCTTCCAATTTAGCGATAGCAAATTGCTGACTGTAGTTTTGCTGTCCTCCAATGATGCTGCTGCTGCTGCTACTGAAGCAAGAGCCAAGGCCAAGGTCACGATCACGAGCAAGGCCGCTGCAAATTCCGCCGTAGAGCCTTAAGTTTCCATTTCCTCCAGGTGTCAGGGTCTGGGTCATGACCCGAGCCCTATATCTGAATGCCCTTCTCATTAGACTATAAAACTAAAATTTTGAGTTTTCACAGCCAAAGGCACCAATTAAACAAAAATGATGAAAAACTTGATTAAAATTGCAGCGGTGAGCTCTTCCCGCGATCTGAATTTGATCTAGAAATCAATGAGCAAGTCTTCTCAGTCTTTACAAGGAAAATTTCTGGAGTGACTACTCAATTTATGAAATTTCTTGTAATAAAAATTACTGTAACGGTTCAAAATTCTTGAAAATAGGGTAATAGCAGAATTTGTGTAATTTTTGAAATTGTAATTCAGAATTTCTGTGTGTTATAATCATTTTTTGAGAGGTTTATGTGGTAGCATGCACAGATTTCCCTTGTGCCCTATGTACATTTCACAGAGTCCCGGGTCCCGTGTTTCACGTGGATTTGGCCCATCCATTCACTCAAATGTCAATTCTCGTCGGCTACTTTTGCTTCGGACTCTTTCGTCTACATTTTGAATCCGCCCTTGCCTACCTAGCCTGTTGTGGCCTGCCTAGCCTTGTGTACTGTATATTCAGTCACTTATCCGAAAATTCATTCATGGAGTACATGTAGTAGTACTAAAAATAATTAACTACGCTTTTCTTCTGCTTTCTTCTTCTTCCTCCCCCTAATTGGCCTGGAATTGGAACCGGACAAGCTGAGACCGATAGCGGAATCCGCCCCTCATTAAATTGGGAAAATCCCGCCGCATTCCAGTGAGTCACATTACATTTACATTTACATATTTTATCCAGTATAATCAAAATCAATCTGACTTCTGATGTGACGTCAATCAATCGGTCAATTCTAATTCTCGTTCGTAATTTTTCCAAACAGGCCAAGAAAGTTGAGGTCTTCAGAGGTACCCTTGCTTGCCCTGCCCGGTTCGATATCGATTTACTGACTCGTGTACAAAATATAGTAAAAAACAACAAAAATGGATCCATGGGCAGTTCCTCCGCAAGATCGGATTAAATACACTCAACAATTCCAAAGTCTTGGTCCAGTCAATGGCTATGTGAGTGGAGAACAAGCAAAAGGATTTCTTCTCCAGTCACAACTTCCACCACAAATTCTTGGGCAAATATGGTAAGTAATTTGCAAAAAAATATATGTATTTTCATATTTTATATCGTATTTTTTTCTCCAGGAGTATGGCTGATGTGGATTGTGATGGGAAATTGGATATTAATGAATTTAGCGTGGCTTACAAATTAATCTCAATGAAGCTCCGCGGCGTTGAACTACCTCCAGTGTTGCCTCCAGCTCTCAAATTAGTTTTGGCTGGGACTGGAAATGCAAGTCCAGCTGCAAGTATGTCTCCTATCATGTCTCCCTCAAGGGGAAGTTTAGGCGGAATTCTTCCACCCCCAGGGGTAGGGCCAAGTGTTGTCTCACGCCCAGTTGTAAATAGTGCTAGTGCTTCATCCATGGGAAGTTTACATGGCATCGGCGGTATGTCTGGTGTAGTCAGTCCTCCTCTCTCTGGGATTTCGACCCCACCATTGGTCATGCCCATGCAGCAGCAGCAACCTGTAATGATGGGTAGTATTGGTATGGGCATGGGCGTTGCCCCTATGGGCATGGGCGTTGCCCCTATGGGCATGGGGGTAGTTCCACCCAGTTCATTGGCCTTCCAGCAGCAATTTCAAAGTACAGGTCAGTTTTAACTTAAATTATGCAAATTAGGCCAACTAATGTATTTTTTAATTTATTTTCCCCAGGGGGAATGCCCAGTGCGCCACCTCAGGAAGCATTGGTCCGCTCAATGTCCATAACTAGTCAAGATTCTGCGTAAGTTGTAATTAATTATAAAAATTTAATAGGTTTCTGAATTTTCTGCTTTATTTTGAAATTTTAGGCATGGCTTTGACTATGATCGAGCTGCAGCCTCACCTCTAATGGAATGGGCTATCCCAAACCCATCTCGTCTCAAATATACTCAACTATTCAATCAAAATGATCGAACTAAAACCGGTTATTTGTCTGGACTTCAAGCAAGGAGTATTTTAGTTGGAACTGGACTCTCACAACAAGTGTTGGCAACTGTATGGGGCTTGTCAGATTTAGATGCTGATGGTCGGCTATCTTGTGAAGAATTTATTCTTTCCATGCATTTATGCGATGTGGCTCGACAAATGGGAAGGCTACCTCCTAAACTTCCAGCTGATTTAATTCCTCCATCTTATCGGGCTGGGAGTCGAAAACAAAGCATTAAAAGTATTCCAGGGTCAATCGTAGGGGCAGGGCCTGTGTCAGGGCCGAATACTGGGTCAAATACACCAAATTTAGAACCGGAACCACTCATGTCTCCTGGTAAGATGGTTTTACACAAGGTTTTGATATAAGTAATATTAAAAATGTGAATTTCTAGGCGGAACAACGTTTGAAGACAAAAGGAAACAAAATTATGACAAAGGTCAAGCAGAATTGGATCGTCGAAGGAAATTACTGGAAGATATGGCAACTCGGGAAAGAGAAGAACGCGAGAGAAAAGAAAAGGAAGAATTTGATAAACGAGAAAAGCAAAGGTAAGGGAAAATTTAAATCTGTTTATTTTTTAAAACTCTAATTTTATATATTTTTTGTCCTAGACTTGAAATTGAGAGAAGACGACAAGAAGAATTAGAGCATCAGGCAGCTTTACGCCGAGAACAAGAAGAAAGACGAATGGAAGAATTACGAAAATCAGAAGAACAAAAAGAATTAGCAAGAAAAGAAATGGAACGTCAGAGAAGGACAGAAATGGAAGAAAATAAACGTCAAGAACTCATGGCCCGTAGACAAAAAGAACAGGACGAAGTACTTCGACTCAAAGGAGTTAATCATGGATTAGGATTAGAGCTCTCGCAATTAGCCGACAAAGTGAAAGAACTCTCTGGAAAAATTACAGAAACACGAATTGGAGTCTCATCTGTTAAAACTGAAATTGATGGGATGAGAACGAAGAGAGATACGTACATGAATGACACTGCCATGCTCAAAACTCAGCTCAAGGATCAAAATAATCGAATGCTTCATGCAGCTCAGGAAAAAATCCGTATTGAAAAATTATCTGCAGAGAGTGAAGTCAAACAAATGAGCTTGAAACAGCTGAGAGAAAAATTAGGAAATATGAAGGAAGAGGTAACAAAATTTTACCTTGTCAAAAATTTTATACAATTCTTATATTTTGAAATTTTTTCAGTTATCCAAAAAGCAAGGAGATTCAGACTTGGCCGGAAATGAGCTAGATGAGCTCAAAACAAATCTATCAACTTTAATCGACAGTTGTAAAACAATATACCAAGACTATAAAGTGAAACGAGAGGATGTGATTGCTGTGAGGAAAAAGCATCATGCAGAATTTGACTATAATGCAGCTTGGGGTTCAACCAAACCAGCATCGATTCATGATCATACGTTATCTCCAACGGAAGGAGAACCTGTCGTTTATAGGGCTTTGTACGATTTTGAATCTCGGAACCCAGACGAACTAAGTTTTATGGCTGGAGCTATTATTCAAGTAAGTTAAAAATTTGTCCCTTCCGTACGTATATAAACCTATTGAATTAGAAACACAAGGCGAATACCTGTTGAAATAAAAACAAGAATACCTATATAAACCTATTCACAAGAAAACACAACACTCAACAATTTTGCCTATATAAACCTATTGAAATGGAAACACAATGCTTTTGCTTATATAAACCTATTGAGATGGAAACAAGAATAATACTTATATAAACCTATTGAAATGGAAACACTTGTATTTTTTTCTAGCGAAATGACAGCGTTGTCCCTGACCCTGGTTGGCTTTCAGGATGGTTGGATGGGAAAACTGGTTGGTTTCCAGAGTCCTTTGTCGAAGTTCTTCCACCAGAGGAAGCCCAATCCCATGCCATGGTTGAGCATCAGCCTTCAGTCGAAATGTCAATGCCAATGACCGCAGAAGAAAATGGGGATTATTACATTGCCCTTTATCAGTATGACTCAGCAGAGCCTGGTGATTTACCCTTTGAACCCGGTGAGCATATTCTCGTAACGACCTCAGAAGGAGACTGGTGGACAGGGTGTATTGGAGATCGATCAGGGATTTTCCCGGCCAATTATGTTGCCAAACCTGGTGACCCAGCATTGGCAGGGGTAGGGGCAGGTGGTGGTGATGTTTCTGTCGTCCCAACTAATGGAGATCCTGGCCAAGATGCCTCAGTTGTTCATAATAGTTTTATCCCTGAGACTGGGAGAGAAGGAGAAGGAATTCCTTCAAAACAAGCCCTTGAACCTTATGATGAGGCTGAGATCAAGAGGGAAATGAGTGAGATTAATAATACTGCACCTCCAAGATCACCCAAAGCTGTGCCCAAGACGAGAAGATATGAAATTGCAACGGTCCTTGCAAATTATGCGAGTAGTGGTGAAGGTCATCTTACCCTTGTAAGGGGACAACTCATCACAGTTAGAAAAAAGAATCCTTCAGGGTGGTGGGAAGGACAGCTTGAGGTAATGCAATGCAAAATGCTACAGAATTTTAATTAATTTGATATTAATGTATAATAATTAAAAATTTATAGGCGAAAGGAAAGAAAAGAGAAATTGGATGGTTTCCGGGATCATATGTCAAAGTCCTTGGGCCTGGCGGTGGTTCTCGACAATCTTCCTCTCGAACTACGCCGATTCCATTTGACGAGATTGAACCGGAGGACAAGGCTCCAATCTACAACGATAGCAAAGGTATTTTTTGTACTAATGTTAAACTAAATTCAATTAAAGACATAAAATATTTTATCTTTCATTCACAGAACAAGTCATTGCGCTTTATCCGTATACGGCCCAAAACACGGATGAACTGACCTTTGTAAAAGATGACGTTATCACAATAATATCCAAAGATGAGCCAGATTGGTGGAGAGGTCAACTAGGGCTAGCGTCGGGTCTCTTCCCAGTCAACTATGTTCAGCCTTTGTCACAGCCCACTAATCAATGTAAGTTTTAATCATTTATTCTCAACGTAATTAGGATAAAATCAGGCCAAACAAAAATGACTTTTTTCATATCTGAAATTAGATAGTAATAATATAATTTCAAGAGTTTTGATTTTTTACGCAATAACATAGGCAAGATAGGATTATTTTATTTTGATTTGATTTCTGTTCATGTTCAGTAGTGTTTAGCGTAGGCCGTAGGCAAGTTAGGAAATTATAATTGAGTTTAGCAGCAATTTACTAATTATTCAATTAGCGTGATTAGGATTTTGACCTTTCATTGCTACTGCTACATTGCTGTAGTGAGTTAACATTATTTGACTAGCTCTGGGCAAAACTCGGATTTGAGCTTTGTAAAGTTAAGCCTTTGTCATTTTCATTGTGTTGTATTTATAAAATTGTAAAGTTGTACAGTACTATGCTTTTGTTTGATATTGTACCGTTACAGTGCAATTTGTATTTGATGTATTTTTATTCCGTTTTTTTCAACAAATCAAGTCAAACACAGCTGAACGCTAAACCCATGCATGAAATTATTTTGTTTAAATTTGAAAACTTGAAATTTTAGCATAGCACATAGCTATATTTTTATTCGCATGAAATTCTTAGCTTTTAAATTTTGTCCTACACTCAGATCCGCTCCCTTGTAGACGTAGAATTGACGCAAATCCCCTGAAAGAAAACTACAAAGAAAAAAAAACTGAACACTGAACAAAATAAGAAAATTAGCTTAGCGCTTGTAGCGCTGGATGTTAAAGTAAAGTTGCCAATAGTTTAAGATCCAAAATTATAAAATAACTTAACATATAATAGAACTAACTTTTTTATTGTATAATTTCCTTGTGAGATTTTTTAAAATTGATACTATCATCATCCTTTCTTGTTTTGTTTCTGTATAGGAGATCTGTACTGTTCCTACCTACCTACATACCTACCTAAAATCAGTCTACTCGCTCTACTGTTCTGATCTGAGCCCTTAAATAAAAAAATGGCTCGAGTCCATCCAACCATCCATGTTACAAGAAAGGACAGGGGAAGGTCAAAGGTCACAGAGGGCGGGGACGGGTAGTAAGACAAAATTCATCACATTCACAACTGCTATGCTGTCAAATCCAAACTAGTCTAAATTCTAAATACAATAATTAAGCGCAGTACAGTAGAATGAAATCGAAAATTCAGAATTTTTTATTTCAGCGTAGTAAAGTGAATAAATTTAGCAAAGGGACTGGGCTGCGCAAGTGATTAATAAACTCAATAATTAAGTAAATGAGTGCATTGCTTTGTAATTAAAATTAAATTTAAGAATCCAGTAGTCATTCACACGTACATAAAAGTTGCTCATTGATTTACCTTTGTATTCCTCCGGTCCGGTGATATTTGGTTTACGTTACGTTACGTATAATTTTTTGAGCTTGAGGCAAATTAAGTCTTACGTGTGTGATTGGTAGGTGAGTTGAGGTAATATTTTTAAAATGCCAATCAAATCTTCATTTGTACTATCCTGTCTTGAAGTATTTATTTGTTAATTAAGAAGGTGGTTGAACTGTTATGTAATTCAGTTAATTAATTTTAGAAAATATTATTTCTAGAAATTGTAACTTGTAACATGGTAGGTAGGTGGGTTGAGCAAGGCCTTACCTGAATAAGGTGTTCATTAATTTTTGTTTTGAGAAGACAAAATTTAGAAAATTGAGATTTTAGAAAGGATTAACAAAATTTTGACAATGGAATGGAATGAAGTGGGAAAGGAAAGATCTGAAAAATTGAGCGTTTGATTAGTTTATAAAAATAACATGACATGACGTAGTCTTTCTTGTAGACAATGTGCTGTGTACCCTTTCAGATAAGTAGACTTAGACTTAGTACTAGTGTAATTTTAGT
>WJEZ01002837.1:0-12298 GCA_009869925.1 Thalassaphorura encarpata
CATTCAGTTTTCTAATATTAATTCCAAACACATCTTCTTAATCATTTATTTTCTATACCCTTTTATTGGATTAAAAAGCTAGGATCTCATAATATTTTCATAGTCATAACCATAACCAAGCCAAGCCATACTTTAATGAAATTAACTATAAAAGTCTATGTACACCGCAATCCACATGACGCATTTTTTATTTATTCCATTTTATACTAATTTTTCATGGTTATGTTTCTCTCGGATGCATCAGTCCGATTGAAACATTTGGCTTGATGAGATGTTGCATCGCCTGGTCTTGGCAACTGCTAGTTAAGGGCTATTCTAAGGGCAGCCTGGGACGAGAGCATTTTTGTGTTTTTGTTTGCAAAATTTGCACATGTGGACGAATTTTTCTAAATATACCAGTTCTGGATTCTAGATAAATTCGTTTTTCGAAACATCCACTGCTGAACATAATGAATTTGTGTTGTCGACAGTATGACTTACTTCCAAAAAGTTACCCCGAATTGGATTTTAAACTATTTAATATTCATTCCTATGGAACAGTGAATTTTGAGCTTTTCATAGTAAAAATGTACATTTCACAGCAAATACTTGATTTTAAATTCCATAGCACGATTAGATTTTGTAGTGCCATGGTATGACCACAATGTATGCTATTGCGTACCTAATCCACTAATTTCTCTGGCAGACTAGATATGGCTTTAGATAACTGAACTTGTAACTTTAATTGTTTGACACGTACTGTTTTACTTCATCTTTTATGGAATTTCAAGAATATAAATTATCTAGTATTTCTTAATCAAAATTTAAGATCGAATAATTTTTCTCCTGTATAGATTTCTTGCATTGAAGCCAAAAAACCCTTGTTAAAAACTTTTCTGTACAATTGAATTAAACTTAACGATTCATCATAGACTTGAGGATCCAGTTACCTAAAACAACATTTTGTTGAATTATTAGGAGTAATTTGGAATATTCAAATTTAATCAATTGTTCTTCAATTTTAATATTACACTCAATTTTGGCATAAAGTCCACAAAAGGCTTCATAAATTTGAAAAATTTGAGAATTTAATACTCCTTCAAAATATACAATCGCGGTTGCGACGGTTGTGTTCGGTCATAATTTGTTGAATATATTCCGGACACAAAACCAAAATGACAACCGCCTTCAAAAAATAAATGAGTGTCAGTACATTTTAGTATCAGTGCACAAAATTGTTATTTGCATTTATGTTGCCATTGACCGCCTACGACCTTAACTTGTTACAAACTAAATCAGCTCTTACTTTTGACAAAAACTCACGTTTGGAAGTTTGCAATTTAGAAAATTTAGCTTACATTTGTAGTACTACTCTAATAGAGCTTTGCTGGAAATTTAATCGTTAACTAGTAAATTGCCATTTGTTTCCACAGTCATTTTTGCTTCTACCTCGAGACCCTGAAAATACACCAATCAATTCATTACAAATGTCACAATTATTTTATCCATTGTAACCAAAATTGATCCTGGGGTTGGTGAACCAGAAACTCCAGCAGTGTAGAAGAAACGACCTTTGCTATGCTTTTCCATGGATTTGTTCTTTTTTCTGCTAAATTCACTATGACCATCAGCATTATGACGAAGAGAGTCAAGGAATAGTTTGGAAGAATCAGCTATTTTTGATAACTCTCCCAGTACAAATTTAACTGAAACTAACAATCCAATAATCCCACATCCAAAAATAAGACTTCCTGCATAACCTATTACTTTGAATAAAATCATCGCCGTAACAATTAACAATTAACAATTAAAAAGCAACGCGTTACATCCAAAAGTAAACAAAATTTCATAACTTTTGCAACGATGTTCTGCAAATTTGAATGCATCAACTGATGTCCTTTATAAAGAATAACCATTTGCATTTTTTTCTTATGACGGAACTCAGCACTGTTTTCCTTCCTGGAAATGGAAATTAGATAAATGCTGACTCAAAAAAAATCCCGTGCTTGTTGGGGTAACATATATGGAGCTGAAGCCATGAATTTAAAATATTAGACACATTGCAATAAAACTGAACACAACGTAAGCTAAAGATGTAAAGTAAAACCCCATGTAATGCAAGTGACAAAGGCAAGGGTCAAATAATTAAATTGAAATCGAGTTAAAAATCATGAGTAAAAAATGATGACAAAATTCAAAGTTTTCATTTCCATATGGCTGAAAACAATGACCAGGAACGGTGTTGCGATAGTCAGAGAGATGAATAAAAAGGCATCACCTTTCATGTAAATTTCAAGTCCATCTGCTGGTATTATTTCTGTACGTTGAAAATATTTAGCCAGATGAGCATTAAATCCAAAGAAGGAATATCCAATACGAATAAATTCTTCGGCATATTGATTCATACAATGCAATTCTATCGTCATAAATATCAAAACACCAGTTAGGCAGACGAGAATTGTTTTTTCCCAAACTTCCACCTGATAGATGAAAGGCATTGCGACAAATGCAACGATTCCAACAATGCGAACCCAAGTGTTGAAGTGTAAACTGACCCAATGTAAGCCAAATCCTAACGAATGACGATTCAAAGGTTCAAAATGAATACAGCGAACACCGGAGAGTCGCTTGTTTTTCTTGTTCTTGTTGAAACTAATATTTATTGGGCAACATCAAAATATAAAAGTTCAAACCAAATAAACAACTATACAAAACTTTAAAGTCAGACGCGAAAACATTACTATGGGTACATAATAAATAAAGATATTAGTTAAAAACGATATCTAGAATTTCTTTTGGTCGTCGGTTATGTTTCGAGAAAAATTTGAAGAACTAGTCAAGCATGAACTGATAGATGCTAGAATAAAACTCGCCCAAGGATTTTGACAAATGCGTCATTTCTTCCTGTGGATTTTTTAAAAATAAAAATTAAATAATTAAAAAGTGCTTTATTTATAAGAAATAATGTAAGAAACCTCTTTAGAATTTAGATTATGTCCAAGTAAACCAATTTTAGTAGGGCGACTCACGTTCGATGTTTTAATTTAGAAAAACTATTTCACCAATAATTTATTTAAGGTATCGAATGGGAGAAGAAATGAATTAAATCTTCAATGAATGAAACGTCACCCGTTTCACATTTTCGCCTTTCAAATTTTTTAGTCCAAACACTTGCATCAACGTTTTGATATATTAGGATTTCTCACAGGTTTTTAAACCTCCTGAAATTCTGCAATAAACGTCTTGAGTAGACGAATATTATGAAGTAAACTTCTTCAATATACCAAGAGTCAAGAGAGAAAACGCTCAAATTCGAAGAGTTTGTTATTTGGTCAAAAATTTTGATCTGTGGAGTCTGTACGGACGGACAGACTTCTAAAAACTCACTGGACTTGGCAACTAATAATTGATTTGACAAGAGCTGATATGATCTTCCTGCATGAGCATTGGATCGTACGCTTCGGCATTGAGGTCATGAAAAATTAACTTTGTCCAAATGGGTCAACAACAACACAAATTTCATGGACTACTCGCTTCTTCATTTTCCAATAAATTACCTGTAGACAACAAAAATTCTCTAAAATACAAAATGAAAAAATCAGCATGAGATTTAACCCACGAGAAATTAGCTTTCAAAGGGGGGAGGGGAGGAATCATTGGAAAAATTTTAACCGAAATTTCAAAAAATTATATTTCGAATTTCATCATTTTCAATGCGTGGGGACCTAAATCGGCACAATAAAAAATATGTTGGGTCTGGACGCTGTTCGAATGTAAAAGGATTCCTTTGTGAGTAGTTTCTATTCCTATTAGCGCTTGGTTTCTTTACTCTAGCTTTTCAAATTTATTGATTACAGCGAGCGCAATACGAATGATTGCCTTTGAAGCAGTAGACAATTTTATTATCAAACAACTCTTATGTACAAAATATATTGTAGTCTCGACGGCCTAAACAAAATTTCTATATAATAGGCTTCACATTTTTGTTGCATTACTATGCCTGTCTCGTTCCGTCATAGCCACAGCCACGAATTCATTCAAATATCAGAGCTATGTCTCCTGCTTTATGGAAGAAAATTCCTTTTTTTGACCTGTTATTGAATTATTTATTTTTTCAATTCAACAAAACGAGGACGAGAGTACTCTTTCAAAATAGATGGTGGCAGTTGAAAGGAAAGCAAAATGAATGCTTAGTGCCATAGCCAATGTCATGAAGAAATTAACACATTTTGTGTATTGCCTAGGCTGGACTGCGGGATGTTTTCCAACACAAAATATACTTCAAGTTCAAAAACACAAAGTCAATTTTTTAAGTTTAATTATGATTTACTCAGTTCGGACTCAGATTTTTATAGTTTATAGAAAATTTGGCCAGATATCAAGAAATTTGACAAAATATCAACGCAATCCCAATCCGGATACACTTATCTCTTCAACATTTTTATCTATTCATTCGGGACTTAGTACCTTGGCCAAATTTGTGTTTTTCTTCAGCTCAAAAAAATTGATTCGATTAGTTCATCATTTGGATTCTATCAAACCGACGACAATATCTTCAATATTTAATATCTTTGACCCTTCATACATTATTTTTTGTATTTCAGCCAGAATTTCCATCAGAGCATTGGAAATTAGGTCCTCATTTATTCTATAATACTATTTCACATTTTGGAGCTTGTTTTACACCTACACAGCTGTTAATCCTTGTCATAGAGTTTGCCATGTTTGGAATGATTTTATTAGCCAATTAACTGTAAGCCCAGGCTTTGACCATATAAAAAATACTGTATTGTCATTTAGTTCTAGTGACCGGAATCGGAAATTGAATTCTCAATTTCTGGCAATCAAAGAATGTTTTGATCAGTATGTAAACTTAGTTGGACCATATTTGATTGTATGTATTCCACAATTTAGTTTATTTTTTCTTTATGGGTTATTTAATTTGACTGGGTTTAGTAATCTTCATCTTTCGATAGTGGCAAATGGAGCTGATATTACGTTTTCGCTTCTCACTATTTTTAGATATTGCCATCTAGGGAGCTATATGCAAACTAAGGTGAAAACTCACTTGAATAAAGCTCAAATTTTATCGACTGACGCTGTTGTTGTATGTATTTACAGTTATCAAAAGGAAAGGAAGGTTTGAGGAATTTTTGTTTGAAGGCTAGGATGCAGAATCATGGTTATCTAGACAAATCAGTATGTAATTTTTAAAAAATATTTTTTATATATATGATTTATTCAGTAGAAATCATTTATGCCAATTGCAGATTAAGCAACTAGTAAAAAACATTTTTTCGTGGAAGTGGAAATTGACAGCATGTGGGTATTTTGATGTAAATGACAACCTAATCCCATCCGTAAGTTTCATCCAAATACCCTTTGTCAGTTTCAATACAATTAAGTAATTCAAAAGTACTGATTCCATTTGTTATGCGTAGGTTGCTGGGACATTGCTTACATTGGCTATATTCATTTTTCAATTGAAAACACAAATTTGAACAAAAGACACACTAATAAATAAATAATAATGCAAATTGCTTTACCAGCGCAATACTCGTTGACTAAATTTCAATCGGCACTATATAATCATACACATCAACACATCACTAATGAGGCCAAAGCCAAGGCACAAATGCTGGACTTGAAATTTAATGACTCTTAATAATATATTAACGAATAGCATAGTAAAGTACATCCACAGTACAACTAATGACTACATCGAAGATTTTAATAAATTCTTCATGGAGATAGCCGAAGGAAGTTTATATGGTTATGTTATGTGTCATGTTATGCGCGTGAATTTGGTAACTTGCTTCAATAAGATTGGATATCTTTTTTAGTTCTTCAATTTTTTTGCTGAAAGTCTTCTAATTAGGTCGGGAGTTTCGCTGGATCTTGAATAAGAATAAAGAAACTAACAAAAACTGCAACAGAACATTGGAGAATATTAACTGATATGTAATCTAATGTAATTGCAAGTTTGCCGCTAGGAACTTTTGTCGTTAAAAAAGTAAAAAAAATAAATCTTCTATATACTTCCTATATATTTTTGGTAAAATCAAAGTCGTTTAGGTTTATCTTAATTTTAAATTGAGTAAGTAAAACTGAAAAACTGTCTGGTTGCTATGAATTTACTTTTGTCAATAATACGCTGCATTAAATTTTTCTAAATAAGCCTTTTTATATTCCACTTTATATTCCACGTCAGATATGACGTCCTGGGCGAAAGCATTCTGGACGAGCTAATATTTCTGTTCTATTTTCAGCCTCCGATGTTGTACTAGTCACTTTTACTTTTCTTCAAACCATTTTGACAATTTTGGAATTATAAATTTTGCATGTTTGTATTTGTGCGGCGTATCACACTGCTTACTTGCAATTGAAAAAATATTTACCCATGACCAATTTAATCTGCATTTTAAAGTTAATAATGACATGACACAACTCATTCTATGCCTGATGACCATATAATTATACAGGATTAGATAAACTCTGAAGATAATTTCAACTCAAATTTTCTAGACAATGCTTAGATTAGCTGTATTTACATTTTATAATTAATAAGTAATTATCAAGGGAAGTTAAAGCAGGAGTATATACAGGAGTTTTAAATCCAATGTTTAAAAACACACAATCTTCTTCGCTTTTCTTAAATCAGAAAACTTTTCCAAAAACACTTTGACTTGCAACATGCAAATAGTACATATTATATTATTCCTAAATTGTCCACTATATTCCTAATTTCTATAGTTGTTCACTGAATATAAATAATACTAATTTTAATTTTTACAGATGGCTATTGTTGTCATTTTTGTTGGTGAATCCATAGCCATGCCTGGGTCCTACTACAACAATCTCCAAGATTCAGAATTGCCACGGACCATGTACTACAATGACTTGCCAGCCGGCGTAAGCAGAATCGTCATGGATGGCGTCCTACAGCTTGTGGCTAAAACCATTGTTCAAGGTGAACCCATGTCATTTCTCGTAATCAAATTGAAGGCCCAGCTCAACTCGTGTCTCGTAGTCAAGTAGGACGTGACTTGGGAAAAAGAAAACCGTTTCTTATGGAGTATTTTTAAATTTTCGGTTCTCTGAATTAATTAGTTATTACGCTTATTCTCTCTCATTAAATTTCATAAGAGTAATAATTAATGATATTATGTCTAAGATGCCTAATACTTTTCTTCTCATTTCTTTTTTAAGTATACATTTTAGCATGTCCAAAATCATAACAAAATGAAAGAAATGTATGGTTGTGCAATTTTGACTCTAACGTTTCTTTTCAAGGTTTATTTGCGATCAAGCCCATGTAATCATTATAGTTATCGAATCAGATAAATGAATAAACCGAATATTATATGTTTAAACTCTCGTTTTCGGTTCGCTATCAGTTCCCTGTCATGGTTCGTTTATTCTACTCAAGAAAAACAAATAACCACGATTTGTAAAAGCGTTTAGTTTTTAGATCATGCTTAAATTCATAAAATTTTGAGTCTGGTAAAAATATATTTATATGTAAAATTATTTAAAACTTCGGTCAATCAGTGAGGAGTCTATTAAAAGTGAATAAACTTGACGAGCTGTGTATTAAGAAATTACAACTTATACCTGACCATATGAAGTCTGCGCCAATTTTCATATACGTATCTAACTATACACATTATTACGGAGGAAGTTCTTAGCTCGGAGTTGGTATAACTTCTTACCCTTAAACAAATCTACATGAAAAAAATTCAACTGAATTCAAAACCTGTTAAATTTAGTGGGAAATTGCAAGTAATGATCCTAACGAACGTCAGATTGATGAATTGGGCTCTGAGTGACATAATATGGAACGTTTTGAGGTATCTAAAGAATTAAGAGCAGACTTAATTTTTTACACTTATTGGGATCGACAAACAATCAAACAATTAAAGACATGACTTTTCGAATTTTTGTAAAATACAAAAATCTCTTGATTAAACATATGCGAAATAAAACCTTCCATTTGCTATTTTTTTAAAATACTCGACTCCTTAAAAATAAGTTCTGTTCGGTAAAACGCATTGAATTATTTATGCTTTTAATAACAGCATTTATCAGTCTGTGTCTATAGCTGTTAAGCCTATGGCGGAACTACAAGAGGCGAGCATTGTAGAAAAGAAATTTATAGAAGTAGTGGCAGTTATTCCTGGAGAAAGGTAATCGCCGTGGTGGAAATGACAGATACGGAAGTAAGCACAAATTATATTGAGATGGTCGAAGATGATAATACATATATAGAAAAAACAAAGGTAGAGGTAGACAAATTAAAGTTTACGCTGAGATCTTACGAATGTTTAACGTACTTTATTTTTCTGATGACAAAATAACAAAATCTGGAAAAATTATAGGGATTAACTATCACCCGCAATACATTTACTCTTGCTGGTGTTACCGTGCCAAGCAGCATTGACTTGGGCGCATCATTTTTCGGATTGTCTTCATTGTCGCCATTGCCTCCATCCAAGATCTCCGATTATTCATAAACCTTGCCCTTGAGACTGAAAGGAAATATTACTGAACATTTATTTTCTAAGTCGCAGGGGTTACAATTACATTTGGAGGAATGGTTGCATAACTAATGCCTTTTAGGATACACAGGATCTTATTATTTCAAGCTTAGCTAGCATAAGTTAAGCGCCGGCATGCTGCATGCTTTCTTATCTTATCTTATATCAGCAAACATTTCCTTTCCTGGGAGTACCAATTCAAGATCAATTCAAGTTTAACTTGCTCTAGATAATATATTAGACAAAACAAATGTACATAGAAAACAAATAAAGCTAAATGAAGATGGCTGTAGAGCCTACTCGGATATTCAAGATGCAGAACCCAGTGCTAAACAAAACACTTTTTTTAAATTTAAATCTTTCATAAATGCAATTCCAAAATCAGAATACAAATACTTGTGAAGGTCAAAATAAGAATGCATTTTCTTGATTTCAATGCTTTTTCAAATTTAATACACAAATTCATAATAGCATTTTGTATTTTCATGAAGTATTTTGGTTAGCTTACATCTCCCTAGCTGTAAGAACATATGAGAATAAAGCTAAGACGTAGTCCCACATTGAATCTTGCGTAATTCGATGGAATCCGCATGGTCTGAACACCAAAACTCTCATTGTAGCCCTTACTTGTTTTACAATTTTAGGGTGACGAGGGAGGACAAAACAAATGTACATTGAAAACAAATAGAGTTAAATGAAGTTGGCTGTAGAGCCTACTGGGATATTCAAGATGCAGAACTCACTGGTAAACAAAACACTTTTTTTAAATTCAAATCATTTATAAATGTAACTCCGAAATGAGAACACATATACTTGAGGAGGTCAAAATACCACAAACCCTCATTGTAGCCGTTACTTGTTTTACAATTTTAGGGTGACGGGGGCCGACTTTGACTCCTTTGACTAGTTTGTCAGAGGGACCATCTCTGTTCAATTCTCGTACCATGGCAATTAGATTTTCTGATTTTTCAAATACCTGAACGAATGGCATGTAGACTAAATACATTCGAACTAATAGACCAACACCTGTAAAGAACATGAAAAGCAATATAGAGACATCGTTGGTATCAAACGCTGCATATGTATCGATGACGTCTACGGTCAAATCTTACAATTCAGTAGCAAAGCTTACTGGTCCAAATACTACGTGGATATCGTTTAGGAGAATTCTCAGAGAACTGTAGATTGTAACCATCTGGCCAACTTCCCAAGTATCGTCCACAATGAATTTGACGATGCGATCCATGGCATTTGACATTGTTCGAAATATCATGCTCATGGTGATGTCAAGTGCCGCCAGGGTCCTCCAAGGACTAAAAGGTGGGGAAAAATCATTGTACGCAAAATGATATGTCAAAAAGTCCATCGCTATTCCTAGCCGAGATTCGACAATTGGCTTCAAGGCTCCAGATGTTACGGTAACGTTGGTTGAATAATTCGAATCTGGGAGCCAAACTGAGTTGATGAAAGGTGGAAATCTTGGTATGAAAATCACCATCACCATCACCATGTGAATGAAGCAGTGAATATATTGTTTAAATAAAAGCCGTACTGAAGCTTCAAAAAACGAACCCTTTTCACTGTAACGTCAGGTGTGGCTAGTAGCATTTCTGCACCAGAAATTATATTTTATTGAATTGTTCGGAAACATGAATGTTAATAACCAATTTGGAACTAAATTTAATTTTACCATCTAGCTTTTTCTCGAATCGTATCCAATCTGTCAGTATGGATGCCACCCCATCAAGATTAGCTAGAATAGTCAGAGTTGGTACAACTCCAAAACTGCAACCAAATAACCAACTCAGCTAAAGCAATTATCCCTTTCCATCTTGAGTGTCGTTTTCTCAGTTAGTCAAGTAATTTCGGTACAAGATGAGATATGAAACCAGGAGTTGAATGCAGGAACGGATTGCATTCCACCAGAACCTTTACTAAACCCTCCCGGTTTTTATGGCGTTTACTTTTAAGTTATCATTGTTGAGTTCAAATGGTTGAACTCCCCATAGTCGTGTAACACGAATGAACAGGGCATAATAGTCAAACGCCTGCTGATACTTTAAGCTAGCAGTATATAGATCATTGGTATTCTCTGTCGTGTCTACATTTGTTTGATCCATTTTTACTTATTTTTTGACGAGCTGAACTAGCATGTGCAAAAGTCAGAACGTGACTAAGGTTTTTGCTTCATTAGTTTTTATTATACTTTACATCGAAACAATGTCAACGGCAATGCATCTACTTAAAAAGTGGGTTACAACGATACAAATAGAATGGAACGAATCAAAAATATTACATGCTGGAATAGGGGACGGAATTTAATTCTGATTTCATCGTTATTTTTGCTTGACTGTCCGACAAATCTTTGAAACATTTATTGCAAGCCGTGTTTGGAAAGATTGTGCTTCAATTAGGTCACTTTTGATATGCAGGTTGGCGAAACCAATAATATACTTTGGTTCCTCGAAATTTGACAATAAAATGACTGGGATGGTAGGAAATTTCATAATTTTCCTTTCTCCGCTGTTTTTAGTTCCAAATGTTTGAACTTTCCACTGTATTTTCTCAATTTTAGTCAATTTTTTTAATTTTCAAACAATTAAATCCAATAATCCTCCATAAACCAATTAAACCAATCCATAAATTTATTTTTCTAACCTGGGCTTGTGACACCTTAATCGGCGGGTTAAGATCTGAGCCGAGATTCGGGATTTCCCAGCGACTTAAGTCAAGTTTTGAATGTTCATAATATCAATTCTAAATCTAAGCACGAGTTTTAGGTCTAGCTTAAATCAAGTCTTAAATTCGCGACTTAAGTCAAACTTGGCGGACTAAAATGGCGGACTGATGCAATGCATGGAATTGTTGTAAATGGGATTAAAACTTTGCGTGAAAACATTGCGGATGTAGGAGGAGTCAAAATTGTATTTGATGCTTATCAAAATTCAAATTCAAAATTTGATGTTTCCCTCCCAAATCTTAATTTGAATCCAAATCAACTCTTCTTTTTAGCTGTTTACACAGGTAAGATTTTAATTACTTATACAAGATAAAAACCATAAATATTATATTTGGATTTTTGGAAAGACATGGTGCGAGTCAACCCCTTCTACAAAAAAGGAAATGATTCCTTCATCGGACAACTACCATAGTCCAAATTATCTCCGAGCTACACTAGCTATGGTAAATCTACCCGAATTCTCACAAACTTTCAATTGTTCTTTTGGTTCTCGGATGAACCCATCCAAAAAGTGTACCATTTGGTAACCGTAACTGTATTACAACATGAATGTAATGTAATCAAGTTTTTATTAGACCAATAAAAGACACGTTATTTCTATTCGAGTTAGTTATTAGAGGACATGTACCCATTCGTGGCTTTCTTGTGTCCTAGCTCTCATCCTAGACCAGTATACGTCCCCTACTCCTTAACTTCAACGTGTAACTCAGCCTAATGGATAGGAAGGAGGGCAAGACTAGACATCGCATTCGCAGCTCAGCTCTACTTAGTTCGCTTTGTCTTACACTACTTACATTTATATTACGTCCATTCGATGAAGTTAGTGTCTTTGTCTTTGCCTTAGTTTTCAAGTATATCAGATAAGAGAACGGAATAAACTAACACACAAGAAATTAGCATAGAAGTCAAAGTCCACCAACGATTTCTCCAGTGCCGCAAGTCCAAGGTTAACAAATAAGTCAATCAATCCAAACTGCGGCTATATTTATCCACCCTGCCTATCCCTAGTATTTCAACGGCCTAGGCCGTTGAAATAATAGAA
>WJEZ01002838.1:0-12293 GCA_009869925.1 Thalassaphorura encarpata
ACCAGTTTCCTCAAATATAACATTTAATATGCACTGCTCTACCAAAATGACGACCCGCTAGCCGATCCTCCCGACCCGTTTCCTAGAATGAAATGACGACTCACTAACCGATCATCTCTACCAGTTTCCTCAAATATAACATTTAATATGCACTGCTGTACCAAAATGACGACCCGCTAGCGGATCCTCCCGACCCGTTTCCTCAAATATAACATCACAGTAGTTAAATACTCTTATAATATAATGCTACATCTGTTGGGTTTTTGCCAAACTTAGGATCAGCTTGCCCCAGAACATGAATGTACAAACTTTAACACCATATGTTCTGATTACTTTACCTTTGGCTAAAGAACGGCATCCTTAACATACGTATAAACTTCTTTGCATGCTTGTGATAAGAACGGATTTGGATTTCTACTTCATTTTTTGATTTCATAAAAGTCCCAATAAAATGTTATAATTCTCCATCCCTTGCCTTGCTCTTATTCAAGAATACATTATATTTGGATGCATTTACTATATTTTCTGACTATTTCCCCCAAATAAGTTAAGTCTCAAACCTCAGATGTACTCATGTCAAAACCTTAGTTACCCGAATTGGACCAAATTAAATTCAAAGAAAAACCATTATTGAAATTATCCGAGGTTGAATGCTAAACCTATACAGAAAAGTGATTTTGAGTCAAAACTCACACTCGTAATGTCATATGAGAATGATTGTGTTATCTGAGCACTTTACTTACACTTGGCTCAAGTCATGTCAAGTCAACTCGAGGTAATGTCACTGAACAGACCGCCCCAATAGCTCGGACCATTTGTTGATTGAATTTACGAGCATTGCTATTGCATGAGCCTCCGACCCTTCTCCTTAGAAAATACTTTCCCTTCATTTCATTTCATTTTCATTCCAGACAGAAACGCAGAGATCTTTGCAAGGGTGTGGGTGTCGTGTCGGTTTTACGACTTTTCCCACCTAAGCCTCCTTTAAACGTATAGCTGACTTGACCTCTTGGTCCTCATGAAAATAAATACTCTTAAAAATTGTCAAACTAATCGTGGCCATGGTTTTAGGCTGGGGATAGGACTAAAGCCTAGGCCTTAGAACAAGACCTTTAATTTGTTGTACAAGACATTTACAAGTTTTGCTATACTTGAAACAAAATAACTTGTAGTTGTGATTGGCCCCCTTTTTAAAACTAAAGGTTAGAAATAGGATCATAAACCTAGGATAGGCAGGCCTCGACTAAAAAGGTCCTTGAAGACTTGGACTAGCTCTCATTTAGTTTTTAACTTTTGTTTGCACAGCAGTAGCATAACTGGAAACTGGGTAATTTTTTAATTCCTAGCTGGAGATTTTTAAAATCATATGCTAATTTGCAATTGAGTTGATTTGAAAAGTTGGATAGGAGCATAGATTATTATTACTTCCGTGTCCGGTGTCCGTATCCGTTTTTGCCTCTCTTCCGTTGAATTCTGCTGCGCTGGGAAAGAAAATTGTCGTTTGGTCTCCTTTCGTCTTTAACGCTAACGTGTGGCAAACGCAAAACAGGTAAGGAATAAGAACTTGTGATGTGACTTTAATTAACTAGTAATTATGAAAAATTCGAGTTAAGTTTTTAAAAATATGTTCTGAGACTGAGGCTGAAGTATTAGCCCAGGAACTGGCCAAGCCATTGCGATGTAGCCCTCACACATGACGCGCCGAATAAATAAGAAAAATTGAGAATTTAATTTATGAACAAGTGCAGTGTGGGGTCATTTATAATTTTGATGACACATGTCATGTGTCATGTCAAGTCCATGTAAAAATTCCTTGTT
Source organism: Thalassaphorura encarpata (assembly GCA_009869925.1). Classification (NCBI taxonomy): domain Eukaryota; kingdom Metazoa; phylum Arthropoda; class Collembola; order Poduromorpha; family Onychiuridae; genus Thalassaphorura; species Thalassaphorura encarpata. The sequence goes on from WJEZ01002838.1 coordinate 1,819, forward strand.
TTTTACTTGACTTGAGTTATTGAGTCCAGCCTGAGTGGAAGAGCACAGAGCAAGGCAAAGCAAAGCACAGCGGGAGTGAATCAGATTTTATTTCAAAAATAAAATAAAATCCAAACAGAGCCAGAGTTATCAAATTACAAAGTTTTTTTTAAATTACGTAGGCTTTAGCAACGAGGACAAGTGAGGTCATTGCTCATTGGAATTGACTGTGGGTGGTTCTGAGGTCGAATCTCAATAAATAACCTTCATCTTTGTCACCTTTATACTAAACAAGGTAATTTTTAGTTTGTCTTGCCAATAGAATTTATTGTGTATAGTAATAGTATTGCAATTGCAATGCATGGTCAATAATTTATAATTTATATCTGACTAAAGTCTGGAATCAATAATAACAAACATTAGAAGCACGAATTCTGAATGACTGATTAAAATAAAGAAAGTGAAAGCAAAACAACTTTTACATTCATTTTATTTTTATTTATCTGTAAACTGAATGAATCTAATTTGAAATATAGGGCTGAGTCATGAGTGACTATAAGAAGGATAATGTTGTGGAGTTGCATAAGGACGGTGACGGTGACCAAGGCAGTTCCTCGCTGGATTTTGAAGACGTCAAACCAAATCCTCTTCCTGACCAAGGTCAAGGTCAAGCAGGATTTGCGGGTGAAAGCGGTAATTAAAATTAAACACCAAATCATATTTGAATATCTTATCTTGGGGGTAAAAGAATGTTGATGATGATTTTAAATTCATATCCAGCAGGGGGAAAAATGGATTTGTTGAAAGGCAGTCCTCCTGGACCAGAAATCAGTACCGTGCACGATGTTTCAGGTGGATCGTCTATTGAAATCTCCAAGTCAAAGGTCAAGAAGGGTCAATCTCCGAAGCCTTGGAAGAAAATTAATTTTGGGATGGGTAGGCGTTTGACCAGATCAGGTCCCTCTGTGTCCAAACCCTCTGTCCGTCCGTCTAGCACTCGACGTCCTCGTCGTGCTTGTGCACAAAAGCAAGGTAATTAAAACATTTTATTAGATTCTCATGCTATGCTAATTACTAATTAAATTAGTCATGTCATGATTTTATTTTCCAATAGGTTCCGTTGGCAATGCTGCTGCTAATTCCGGAAGTTCCACTTCTCCTGGATCTCCATACCCAGGACAAGAATCTATTGCTGAGGGTGATGATAAGTTATACATGTGTAATGCCTGCCAACTGTATAACTTGGGTTACCACGTTCGTAGGCACATTTATCCTACGCACTTCACGTGCGCTTACCAGAATTGCCAAATTGGGTTTAGGAACTTGGAATTGTGCTTGTACCACGAATTACGAGTCCATGGGCATGGAATGGACAACGTTGACCTTCTTCGGGTCATTCCTTTACCAACGCTCTTGACCCCCACAAGAGGATTCTGGGCGGTTCGCGATGCCCTAGACGATGAACAAAATAAGCAAATCGCCGATCATTACTCCCGAGATGGCCCAAGGATCACAGACTTGGTCCTTCACGTGGATTGCAGGAAATGCCGACGGTCCGACTCTCTAGGAGTGGGAACCCTGGTGAAACCTTCCTAAGATTTGGAATCAGACCAGCTGTGCTCATGCGCACGAGCAGTACGACATAACGTTCCATTTTAAGTAATATGCTTTTTTAATTATTTTGTTACATCTAGTTCTCTGACCCTTGACACTAATTAGCGTAACACAAAATTATTGGATTTTGATTACAGGTCTTAGACTTTATGCAAAATTTTAGTTTTAGTTTTAGACAAAAATGTCGTATTCATTGGCTTAGCACACTTAATTTAAAATTCAATTGATTATATTAGTAAAACAGGGAATAAAATTACAAGAAAGAGTAATTATGATTTGAAACACTTGAATTCCAATCAGATTATAATATTAAGGAAATGCGGCGAAAGGTCCTTAGGTCAGATGCACAGCACAGCAGAGTCACGGAAGGAAATAAAATGAAAACGATTCACTCCCATTTCGTATTCTCTAGTCCCATTCTGCAAATTAGGATTCTAGACATGAATGTCCAGCAGCAGCTGCCGCAGGTTGACCAAGACTATGATTTTATCACAAGGAGAGTGAATGAATGAGAGGTCAAATCCTGACACGACATGTAGAATAGAATCCAACGTAGTAGTACGTATTCTTCCCATGTTCAAAATGAAATTACCTTAGGAGGGGTAGACGAGTAAATCGGATTTTGACAACAAATGTTGAATGTCCTTGTCCTCTGCTATTTCTCCATGCCTTGCCTTGCCTCTTGGGGGAAGAAAAGGAGAGATTTGAGATTCATATTAAGACATGTACATGAAGGAAAGAGAACAACTGTTCCTTTTCCTTTCAGTATTTAAATCCGATTCACACGCTCTCAGCTCTCGCTCAGTGAAAGTTTCATTTTCATTTTCATTCATCCCAGGAGGGGTTGAAAGGAAACCACATTGGGCTCAACCTCAAGACAAATCCCTTCAGGGGAAAAGACCAAGACTTTCCTTCCCTTGCCCTTTTCATCAGTGGTCAATGGAATTGAATCGACAAATGCCAAAGTATATAGTTTAGTTTCTTCATTTGTGATCCTGATGGACTTGAGCTAATGTATTTATTTATTTTGAAGGGGGTAAGAAGTTTAGGGGAAATGGAGTAATTATATGCATGGATGAGGATGGAAGGGGAAAGGGCTAATAAATTGTTCCTTTGATGGATGTGTCTGCCTCAGAGTTTGGCCTGTCTCTGACATGCATCTAACGCAAAATTTAACTTTGGAAATTATGTAGTATTTTAGTATTCAATGCAAAAAATTAGTGAGATGATGGTAATAATGGATTAGATTGAATTGGTTATAGGGCTCTACTACCCGGGTATTAGTCTGTTCTGGTTCTGGCCATGGTCGTATATAAAACCCGGATGGGGTTGTGAAGCGTAGCGTTGCGTTGCGGATTAGATTTTCCAAGGAGGACGAACGAGGATGAGGCATGGGGTATATAATATCCGCTCAAGAAAAAATTTAAATTGGATGCGGTTTTTGAGCTGGAGCTGGAGAAAAGGGGCTAGGGTAGAGGTGTTCCGTTTTTTCAAAAATGAAGAGAGGATAGAAAATAAAATTTCACTTTTATGCTTCATGCACTGTTGCGGACGAGAGAAGAAAATTGCATGGATGCGTGAGGATTCATTCCTCTGGAGAATCCAGGATTCTTCATCCAGCCAGCTCAACCCTTTTTTCTTTCCTTTCTTTCTTCATCTTACGCATCCTCACCTTTTTCTTCCTCAAAAAATATATTAAAAAACAAAGAAAATCCGGCTAGCTAGACTTGGAAATTCCTACTAATCAAAAAATGTCAAAAAAAGTTAGACTAGGCTAAGGTTTTGTATTTTCTTGACATGTGGTGTCTGCGAAAGGCAGCAGCATTATTAGAGCCAAGATTTTTGTTTCTAGATTCTAGAATCTAGAATCGAGTGCAGAGTGCTGCTAGTGCTAGATTTCATACAGAAGAAGAAGGAAAAACTTGAGTCGTGAGTTTTTGATTTGATTTTATTGGTAAAGTTTTGCTTTTTCTAATCTGATGATGATGATGATGGGAGTAAATTAGGTTGGCACATAAGCCCCTCATTAAATTTCTCTTCTTTCCTACAACAACCTCTCCAGACTAGAACTAGACTCTAGAACTCTAAAACTCTAAAACTCTAGAACAAATAATAGGAAATTTTCAACTTGTATGCTGCTGCGTTGCATTCTCACTCAATCCTTTACTTTCATTTTCACATTTCCATTGCCCTTTCTACTTTCACTTTCAGTCCCTAGCTGCGTTTTCCGGTTTAAAATCAAATACCCGCAACAATTTTCACCCAAAATTGAATTGAGTATGAAATGGAACAGATGGGGTTTAAAATTTTAGGCAAAATTAATTGATTAGCGATCTGAATCTGAATCTGAATCAGTCTATAAAAAAAGACCCGGGTGTGGGTATTTTTCGGTTGGATGAGGAGGGGGATGAATCATTGATAAAATTAAATCGTATCCATCATTTTTGTCAAGTGCTGCTGATGCTGATCATCAGATCAGTTCGACGATGCAACGATTAACAAGATTAAATGTTTTCCAATTTATTATCTGTACAAAATGAGATTACTCGTATGAGCATGGGTAAAAATCCAATAATTCATGATAGAGGGTCGATTTTCGGGAATAAATGCAAATTAATTTGATCCACTGAAAGGCTGAGCATGAAAAGTTCTGAATGAATTTTATTCTCGAGTCGTCCAGTGTTCCAGTTTCCGAAAGGGAAATTATTTCGCCTGGACTACTATTGTGGTTTTGACTAGTTGACTAGTAGTGGTAGAAATGGAAAGGAAGAAGAAGAAAAGGGTTGATCCAATCAAAACTTGTTCCCCGCATGGGTGACTTGACAACTTTCTCGTTTTCTTAGTCCCCAAGAGGCAAGGGCGGATGCGGTTCTTCCCAAAGAACTTAATTCACTCTCAACACACTAATTGTTCTGTTCTTCCTACACCAATTCCAAAATAATTCCTTTTCTGTCCATGTTTCCTTCTCAAGACTTTCCCCTTTACTCCATATCTTCTATCCCATAGTCTCACATTTAAATCAACATTGTCAAATTATTAAGTATAATTTAATTTTTGGCAAGTTTTTCGTGCAAAAATGTTGGAAATCAGCATGGCTTGTCAGTACCAACCAATTCAATTCTGTTCTAAAAATCTGAAAATAGGATCAAAATGGATGAAAAATAGGTAAAAGTTGAGTTCATTTTCATTTCATAGGGAAAGAGAATGGGGAAAGTTGGATTGTAATTTGCGAATTTGAAGTTGGAGGTCAAGGTTAGACTAGTGGTTAGACTGAGTGACCATTGAAATCTACATACGTCATACGTCTGTCGTCTGCTTGTGTGGGTCAGTGCCTCAGTCTCATTCTTTCGTCTTCTGCCGGAGTAGAAACAACAACGCAAATTCGATCTCGTTCCGCTTTTGTCTGCAAAAATAATTTCTGAACTAGTCGTTTCCCCTCATTTTTCATTAGCCAACAGTAAAAAAAACACGACCATGGCTACGCCAGATGACTTGCGACGAAGGGGTGAGTAAAAAATTTTCGAAATTTTAATTAGTTAACTAGTTAGAAATTATTTAGTAGTTTTACATTTAAAGTAATGGGTGACGTGGCCAAGTCAAACCAGACATGGAAAAATACAAAGTCTGGGTTTGAGCAAGACGAGAGGACGATGACCTCTAGGCGTAGCATGTAGTGTACTGTAGTTTGTATTGTAGCAATGTAGAATGGCTTGGTGGTCATTGCCCTTGGTTGTTTGTACACAAATGCAAAAGCAATGACCTCAGCCCAGACCAACTCAAGTTTAGTTTAAACCTAGTCTAACTCTTAGCCTAGGCCTATGCTATGCTATGTCTGGCTTGTTTAGCAGGTAAACTACAGGCGCCCGCCCGCCACAACCTTGGTTCGATTACCCCTTTCCTTTCACTTTGGTATTATTATCGGGCCGAAATTCAAATTCTTTCTGTCGAGCGGGGAACAGATTTGTCCCGTGGACTAAAGGTCTTTGTACTTGTTCCTTGCTCTTGTATTTGGTTTAGGTGAAGATTCAATAATTTTTCGGTGTTGTTGCCCTGGTTTGCTCATGCCTTGGCATTAGCATCACTTACCTAGACATTGGCATAGCCTAGCCTATTACAAACCCATTCGTCCTATGCTTTTTTGCTTTTTCTTTATTCTACTACACATTATTTTATTCTGATTTTTAGTCAAATGCGCGGGAGGTTTTGTGCCAAATAATCGAGGAGTTTTGGGCTACAGTTCAAAGATGGATGAGATTGATCTCCAACGGAAGTATGACTGGTTGGACGATGTTCAAACGAGTGAGACTAAAGAGAGCTTTAAAAAGCCTTTGCTGTAAGTCAATACTTTATAATGGTGAGATACTTGGATGTAGCCAAGCCAATGTAGTTAATTGTGTTGGATCATATTTATTTTGGATAGGAAATGTGGTCATCCACCTGCTTCTGTGTGTGGATCAGAATCTGGATTTTCTCGTGCGGATGGAACAACTTCACCAGAGCCTTGGGTAGTTGCAAAGGAATTGGCCAACTTGACAATGGAGTGCAAAGATCGAACTGATGCGAATTGTAGGGTTCCTCTTTATCTTAGGGGTTCAGAAACAAAGGCTTCTTACCGGGAGTTTGGCATAGCTAATGCTAATGGTAGCGCCAAATTTCAAATTTCTTTACATATTTTTTGGTTCATGATGATGGATGATGATGATGAGAGTGAATGACTAGTGAATTGACTATGTATGAATGACTTGTGTTCATTTCACTCAGATTCAGATTTAGATGGAGAAATCTATATGATTGATTGATTCTTTCATTGTTTTTTCTTCCTTCTTTTTAGTCCCACAATCATCTAAGCCCGGCTTGCTTGGAGCTTATCCCGGTCAATATTCTGGCTTTACCCGTGCCTATAATCCAAATACTTTGGATGGACGTTACATGGATCCGATTTGGAGTGGAGCTGTCCCTGACATGGGTCGTGTTGGTCCTTCTACAACTCATCAGGACTTTTTGCCAATCCAGGTAACTTAACATAATAATTATGAACATCTTCTAGAATAGAATATGAATTGAGATAAATCCAATAGAATTATAAGATAAAGTAAGGAAGGAAGGAAGGAAAAGTTGGGTAAAGAATCAGTGAAGCAGATGAAAGCTGCTAGTGAAAGTTTTGGCGGGAGTCTTATAGATATAAAAGTTAAAGCTAAAGCTCAAGCTCAAAGTTTCCTTGATGAAAATGAGAGAAATCTGTTCCTTATTATCTTATTAGCTAGGAGCAAGTCCTAGGCTAGCGCTAGGCAAGTTCACTTGACTTGATTTCACGCCATCCTTTAGCCATGGGAGAATGAGCAGAGCAGAAGGAAGGAAGGAAAGTGACTCAATTCAACCCAAACCAATTATACATATTGATTATTACATTATTAAATCTCAACTCTCTCTGCCACTCGCACTGGTATCTAGACTTAGGCTTGGCTTCTGCCAAGATGACACCATCACCATATTTACCTTTGTACATATTTTAATTTTCTATCTTCCTTCATTCAGGTTCGTACTGGAGCAGAGCATAATTTGCCAATCAACATGACTGGGCGCACAGTGACGTCTTTTAATCGGACTCATGAATTGAATCCATGCTACAGTGATCATGCTTGGAAAGGGCCATGTCGTCCAGACGACTTCCTGACGTAAATTGAATCATTTAATAAACTTTTAGTTAATTTTGTAGGGTGTAAATATAGCTATAGCTAAGGCTAATGTAGTAAGGGTCAAATTGGCGAATATTTTATGCTAAGCTTCTGCACTCAGAGTGTTAATGGTGAGAAATGATATGACTCAACAGCTAAGAGGACTAGAAAGGCAAGAAAGGTCATCAATCGTGAGAGTGAGTCTATTGAATAGGAATTGACATGGCAATGGCTTTGGCTTTTGAGGTGGAATTGTTCCGTTATTCTAATAAACTGAAAAAGTAGGTAGAGGAAAGTAAAGTAAAGTAAAGTAAAGTAGTAGTGTTTGTGTGTGTTTTTTTATCCATGAGCTGAGTCACTCCATTCATCATCCTCTCTTCTCTCTTTTGCCCTCCCGTAATGTTTTTGTTGAGTCAGGGGAAAAAAGCCCGGGCGTTTTTTGGACAGGACAGGACAGGAGGCGGGAGAATGAGACTCGTTGACTTTGTTCGCTAAACCAGTGCAAAAGACTCTCAGATGGATAATCGATATAAAAACTAAAGCTAAGCTAGAACTAGAACTTGGGACGTAAGAACTTAAAAACTAAACTTACATTAGAGCAGTGTAGAGGGGAAACTTGAGATTTGGATTAGCATTAGAGAGAATTTACAAATTATGATCAAATGCTAATTTTATTTTTGTTGAAGACAATATACTACTGACTATGCGAGGAGGGCACGCTGTGAAAACACGACTGCCAACATTATGGACAAAGTCTTCAACAAACTCAAATCTGAAAAACGTGATGATGTCAATTTGTTCCAAGGACCAGGTTACTATCAATCTGAAGCAATGGAACGGTAAGTATTTATTAACTAATCCTAAGTCGAATGATTTTGATTTGATCATGATTTTNAGGTTACTATCAATCTGAAGCAATGGAACGGTAAGTATTTATTAACTAATCCTAAGTCGAATGATTTTGATTTGATCATGATTTTATATTTTGTTTTATTTTAGCTACACGCCTCCTGCCCCAGAGGGACGAGCTCGTCATGGTCATCTTCGTGGTGCTGTTGGAAATTATAATCATACATCTGGTTTTGGATTGTCAACTCAAGTCCATATGCCACAATGGGTTCCTTGCCCAGTCTACGTTCCACAAATGGCCCAAGGACCAATGCATCCACAAGCTTATAACCCTTGGCCTCGACACTTGGTTGGACATCAAGTCATTGTAGACAAAAATTATAGACCACATCCAGCTCAAAATGGAGGCGTTGAATACGCTCCTCGTCAAGTTGAAAATCCTTCAATTTTTGGACCATATCCAACTATCCAATAATTCAACAACACTCAACAATTAACTTATCACCTTTCCATTCTTCATTGCTACAAATAATTAAGTAACTATCGATTCAGCATGGTATGGCTCAATGCAATGTATGTGCCTTAAACCTTAATTGGCTATAATAGGAATATGATAATTCCAATCAAAAATTTCAAGTGTATATACACATGTAAGATGTAAATGTAAACAAACTATATATATGATTGTCAATCTCGCCTTCCTTCCTACAAGCAACCATTCTAGAAATATAAAACAAAATGTAAAATAGAGAAATACAAAAAAGAGAAAGAAATAATAAAAAAATTAAAAAGAAAATACGTGATTTGATTTATGATTTTATTATTGTAGAAACCACGGATGGGCTAATTAAATTCTAGAGGAAGGTGACTGTGAGAGGTTTTTGAGTTTAATTTTTTGTTCCATCTGTGGCGGAGTGAAAGAAAGTTGAGTTTGAAAGTGGTTGTAACCGCCGTAGATGGTGCAAAAGAAAGGAGGCGGGTTTTGGTAGTTTTAAAAGGAGAATTCGGGTGATGGATTCTCCCTGCCTGTCTGTATCTTATTTATCCATCTGATTGTTGGTATATTGGATCTAGCTCTAGCTCTTGCCACCCAGCCATTCGGATAGGTAGCAAAATAAAACACAACTTAATCCGAGAGTCGGAAATTCCGAATCAACAACGAGATCTCTAGACTTAGACTCCAGATCTAAAATAAACTGGAACTGGAGTGAAAGTTGCATAGTAGGAAGGAAGCAGTAGAATAGAATATACTGGAATCTGAATGTTGATCATGGACAAGACAAGATGAGATGAGAGCGAGAAAGACTTGACTTGACTGACGCCACCATCAAAATCAAATTTCTCCGACTCGGTCAGTAAATCTGATTCAGCGAACCTTCCACCTTCGCACAGGTAAGAATAACAACTCAATATTTCTAATTTTGTAATAATTCTTATTCATTATGAAAATTTAATTTAATTTAAGTCGTATGCCTTTCCATTAGTTGAAAAAACTAGTAGCTTGAGGTTAGGCGAGGTGATAATGATAAGATTAGATTAAGTGACCACCATGATGTGGTCAAGCAGAGGTTTCTTTTCAGAATAATTATGATTTGTATTATACTCGACATTTGCCCTCCAATTCAATTCAATCTGAGTCATTTAGTCCTAATATAAAATTCCAATGAAAAGGAAAAACGTAGAAGGAAACATTGACTCTCACAAAATAGACGGTCGTTTTGATATTGGTCATGCCAAAAAGGTTAAGGTCAAGAGAGGGATGCAATTAACAATCCAATCAAAGAGTATCAGAAGAAATTACTAATAAATAGTGCGACCAACCAAGTCCTCTTCTAAAAGTACAAAGCGAATACTGTCCAACTAAAGAAAATATTCGGACGCACGGTACACCGTTAAGTAAGGAATGGCTTTAAAAAACAAAGTACAAAAGAAGTTAGAGCTGGAACTCTTAGCATAGCAAGCAATAGCACTTAAAAATTGATCAATTAGAAGGATATTACTAGACTTTAGATACACGACTCGGTTAATTAATATTTCAAAATTCTTGTGAGTGGCTGGCCGTGCCACTAAACTGGGGACATTGAAGCGATAACACTACGCGTTTTTTGTCCAAAATTGAGAATTTTGTGTCTATAAATCAGGCAAGGGCAGGAACTAAAATGTGACTATCAGAGTTGGGAAATTAATGTGTTTTGTCATTGGATTAAGGATTAAGGATTAATCTGTCTCAAGTTTTGGATTGGAAATATCGGATTAATTTTTGGCGTCCCCATAGAATGAATTAAGATTAGATTATTTTTAAAAAATTCGATGCCTGGATTAAGGATTAAGGATTAATTAGTCCGGATTAAATCCATA
>WJEZ01002839.1:0-12291 GCA_009869925.1 Thalassaphorura encarpata
AGGTTGCTCTATTCTTAACCTTCTATTCTGTAATATTTAACACACTGCACATTCAAGTGCATGTTGAAACTAGGGCAGAGGATGTTAGATTGAAATGCAATGTACTTGCATATTTCAACACCCTCCTCAATCAAAATCCTCTTAATGGATGATGATATGATGAGTTGATCCCATCTCACGTAATGGAATCTCTTCCTTCTTCTCTTCTTTGGTCTTCGGTTTGGTTCTACCCCAAGTTTTCTTACATTTGACCACCAATACAATGATGATGATCAAAATGGCAATGACAGAAATAATAAGCATTATTTGCCACCATTTCCAATCATTCTCTTCTTCAAATTCAAACACTTTAAGGTGTTTGGTCTGCTTTTCAATTTCCTTTTCCTCTTTACTCCAGAAAACTTTTAGCTCTTCCGTCATGTTTGGGTTGAGTTCTGGAATCAAGTGCCTGCTTACATGATCCTTGAGAAACGGATCTTCCCTCTCTCTATAAATCACTTCCATGACGTTTCCTTTATACTCCACATCGTTAAGAGTGAAGGTGATCGATAAGGGAAGTGTGAATACATGCGATGGACATTTTATTTGTCTATTCTTGGTCGAATAAAACTTCCCAGGGCAATAAACGTAATATTCATCATCAAAAAATTTGACTTGAATAAATTCATCTTCATCGTTTATTGAAGAGATTTTACATATCTCAATTTCAAAGTATCGGTCGTCTTGTTTAAATGAAGAACTATTCTTACATTTAGACAAAGTAACAAGTTCCAAGTTACTTTTTGGCCATTCATTTCGTGTTTCGTAAACGCAATCATCTTCTACTGAAATTGTGGCCATGATGGGTCCGGTGTACTTAAGTCTGCAGGTGGTCGTCTTATTTTTCACCATTAAGGTGAAAGAATCAGCTTCTACTCTGGTTAGATTTCTATTAACCATTGGGAGTGCAAAAACCATCAAAATTTGATCTCGATCTTTGGACATAATGCATTTGTGGAAAATTCCGAATTCCACAGGGCAATCCTCTCCACATGGTAGTGTGAAGTTGAGGTAGTCAAATAAATCTCCTGTCAATTTACCCTTCTTCCAAAATGCACCTGTATCTTGCAAAACCTTCTTTCCGTCCATCAGTTTAGTAGTGAGATACGAAACAATGTAGTGCATTTCTACAACTTCTTTCTTAAACAAAGGCAAGCCGTATACCAGCTGATCAAGTTGCTTAGCTAAGGTCATCACTTCAATTTGTAAAGCCTCTATTTTCCTTGAATCAGAAAATACTTGTTCTTCAAGCTCGTTAAGAGCCTTTTTGAGTTCCTCCTGCTTTGTCTCAACATCATATGTTTTTGAAATAGCATATCCGGCCATTCCAACTCCTGCGCTAGCAATAGCGACAACAAGCACAAATCCAATAGCAAGAAAAATAACTCTTCTTTTCCTCCCTCCTAGTTCTTTTTGCTTGGGGCATATTTATTCTAAGTTATTTAGAAAAATTTCGTCATAAACTTTGTCACATTGTTTCTTAATCATCTTCCCAACTACCCTTTCCAAGTTGTCCAAGGGTAAAAGAGAGCAAGGTGAGATAAGTTTAGTTTTCATGGTAACCGCATTGAATCCAATGATAACAGGATCCAAACTTTTTCTCCATAGAACTGGACTTCCGGTTTTTCCAACATTTCCAATTGCTCCTCCCATCGTTAAGAAGGAAAGGAATAGCATCAAATGACTCCAGGACAAATGTGGTCTTTTTGGAACCACTATAACGCTGGATAGAGCCCTCCTTTTCGTGGACTCACTTGGCAAAAGTCTCATTCCCATCAAGTGCCTTTTCTTTACAAAATTTTCTCTTGCAATTGACTTCGTAAGAAGATCCGCTGGTTGAAGCAAATCGGGAATATGATCAAGACTAACTTGTTCAGTCTCAATCAGCCACCTTATATAATGATGTCGAATATCAATGTGTTTTGTTTTATCATGATATTCAGGGTTCTTCGCTAATTTCATAGCACTCTGAGCATCTGTCTTAAGACAAATTCCTCTTTCCAATGCACTTGACATTCCAATTTCTTCATAAAGTTTAGCAATCCACACTGCTTCCTTTCCTCCATGTGCAAGTGCAATGTACTCAGATTCCGTTGAGGAAATAGCAATGCAAGTCTGACGTTTGCTAATCCAAAGAATTGGAGCATCATTGAAGGTGAACAAGCATCCTGTTGTTGATTTTCTGGAATTTTTGCATCCAGATACAGAATCTACTTCTGTATCATTCATTGACAATAACATCAAGGTTTTGGCCTTAATGTTGCCTTTGTCCCATTTCTTCTGGTCAGGTCCGGGCAGGGCTGGTCTTACAGTCTTGCCTTCCACAATATCAAGAATTTCATGGGCCTCGAACAAGCAAATCAATCTCATCCTTCATACACGGTAGTTATCACCATTCAACTTTGGAATGGACGCAGTATCGTACTTTTCCGTTGTTATAACGGTAGTATGATTTTCATCACCACCAGCCATCTTGTTTTGATAGATTTTTACAAATTATCAAATCAAATCTTCTTTTGGATTTTGATTTTGCTTTCTTTTTTACTTTTACAGTAAAGAAGAACAGAGGTCCGTGCTGATAACGTGTTTAAAATAAATGATTCAAGACCCAAACTCAAAGGTTAATCTTCAACTGAACTATCTTTATTAATGCTCAATAGTTTATATACTAATTACTAAGGTCAGATTAATACTTAAATATGCTTAGGTTGCTCTATTCTTAACCTTCTATTCTGTAATATTTAACACACTGCACATTCAAGTGCATGTTGAAACTAGGGCAGAGGATGTTAGATTGAAATGCAATGATACTTGCATATTTCAACAGTTTTTTTAGCAATTTAATGATATACATGTGTAACCTGATAAACGTTCCCTCATAGTCAATGTAAGGTATGGTTCATAAGTTAAAGGTGGTAAAATGTATTTTTATTATTACTTGAAATTGTAATAATCTGGGTAAACCCCAGAATTATTTGAGTAGAAATTATTAACGTCAGACACTTGGATGTGTAAACGACTTGAGAGTGATTTTTTACCAATACTTAGCACAAGAAAAATTAATGCACAGATTTTAATTAAGTTTGGTTATTAGTGTTTCATTTAAATTAAATGTGGATTTCTTTGTGTTTGCTTCTCTCCTTGTTGTTAGTACGCTGTTAAGTAGGAGTGGAGGATCGAATGACTCAGTTGATAGTTTATCGCATGTGGAAAAGGATACAATCCAGCAAGCAAGTTTTTTAGAGAATTTCTTTCATTTTTATTATTAAATAAATGTGTTTTTATATACAAAATTTTAGTTTCGTGAGTTGATGCACAAAGAGTTTACGAACAAACAGATGATTTTTTATTCAGAAGGCTTCAAGGTAAACAACAGTCACAACTTTAACGAGCCGAAATTATAGTCAAATGTTCTATTTTTAGAATGTCATGGATTTGAGATGTGCACGTGAGATGTTGAGATGAGATCTGCTTTGAAATGGAGAGAAGAAAATAACATTGACTGAATAAAACATTTTTGAACTCTCTTAATCTTCCACAGTGCTATTTGTCCGGTATTAACAAGAAAGGTGGACCAGGTACAAATGCAAATATTACAAAACATATGCGGTTTCCAATATAATTTTGTTTTGACTTTTGTTTCAAGTTCTAATTCAGGGAAAGGGTAAAGGTGATCTTTGAAAAGCAATTGCAAAAGTACTTTTCAATGCATTAGTTAGCCACGCTGGTCAGTGCATGGAGAAAGGATTTCAAGCTTCTATTAAGGGTAACAAAAATGGAATTGTAAAGATTATTCCAGGCATAGCATTATTAGATGTGTCAGGAACAAATCTGGAGAAGCATGGATGCATCGGATGTTAGTTCTCTTTATTTTTACGCAATTTATTACCTGTGTGATTTTATCTTACTTGATTTGTTTAAATTACACAGGCATACAGTTATACCGTGAAATTGCTAAACTAGGACAATCATACTGTGCAGGAACAGTGAAATGGGCAATGGTAAGAAAAAAAAACTAACTATGCCTTGGTTCTGGGGTTGGTTTGATATTATTTGCTTATATCTTTAGTGCCAAGGATTGGAATCCCTGTCTCAGAATTAATTATACCATTACTAAGTATTCACACTCAAAAAACCATTCGAATATTTGGTACGAATAAAGCAGATTGGATGTCTTTTCTCCTTAGCATCATTATATATCAAAGGATCAAGTGCCAGAAGAATATGAAGGGACGAAAGTGTTTGATAGTACTAATTAATTTGGAGGAGACATTATCATTCCTACCAATTAAATTAAAATTAAAACCAAATCCTCAAAATCGTAAAACTACATGAGATCAAACATTGGAAGTAATTGCGATGATTCTGATTGGCTGCGAAAAACTTCACTAGAAGATGCCCTAAAAAGTAAATATCAAAACATTTTGAAATTTCCAGGAAGTAAAAACCCCTAAGGCAGTCAAAGTTTTATTTGACAATATTAAAATTCAGTAACTTTAATGGTCAAATCCTGACTACATTTTCAGGAGACATATTTTAGAATTTTTGTATTTTAAATTGATTAAAATTTTGTATTTGAAATTAAATTGTATTTTTCAATTATATATTGAGCAAATTTATTGACAAATTCTGGATCTACATGTCTAAAATAATTATACATACTGAATACGATTGGTCGGATATTCCCACCAGTTTTCATGATTTCCACCAAATAAATAAATTTTATTCAGTTTTGGAACAAAAGCTCCACCAATTCTATGGATTAAAAATTCATGACGTCCTGGAATTGGGGTATAACTTGTTTTTTAAATTCTCGGATTATATTTTATAAGCTTGTCATCCTTGTAGTTCTAACCTGTGGAGGTCGTTCAGACTGCGGAGAACCCTAACGCATATGACAAGAGCGCTACGCATCTTGTCAATAAGTATAAACTTCAGCGAAACGCAACAAATAAAAAAAGATGTAGATACATCTCGATGAGGATGCTTCGCTACAGTATGAAAATAAACCTAAAAACACAACTTGATCTGATGTAAATAGTAATATTTTAAGTGCGCTTGTCCTCGGGGTAAATGTTGCTTAGATTGACAATTAATTTTTAAGGAATAAAGTCTGCAAATTGGGAGATTGACTATTACTTTTAATATCAAATGATACGTGTAGACCGGCTACAATCTAGACATCTCCTCTGTGAGTTGATTCGCGTGTTATGCTCTACCACTTGATTCAGTTTAAATAGCCTAGTGCGTTCATGATAACCTACTATTCAAACTTAATCAGGCCACTTAGGTAGTCTGATTAAGTCTTTGGTGTAGATTGTGAAGCCCAGTTTGGATTTATGATTCCAGGTAATACATGTTACAAACGTTGACGCTACCAAAGTTTTCTCCCGCTCATATCCTTATTTGCCGGCCAGGTTTCTGCTATTAAATTAAATCAGAGTTTAGGAAATCCTGCGCGCTACTAAAATCTTGTCTCGCTCATACACTTATGGGTTGACCATGCTTCTACCATTAAAAGGATGTTTAATAAGTGAATCTTGTCCCCGTTGACAATGCTTTTACCATCTTCTAATACGTAGAGAGAAAAAGTGCTGACCCTACTAAAATCTTACCTTGCCAGGTGACAAACTTCCTGAAGTCAATAAAACTTCATACATATGGATGCACATTGAAAATGAATGAATGCATAGACATCACACTAATACCTGCTGGTATTAATCCAATCAACTCGAAACGTATAATTCTTCAACAAGCCACGTTTGAATTGGAGGTTTCCGAAATGGTTTTTTTTTCAGCAAGAATTTTCCACCTTTGTTGAAACAAAATTGTTTCCATCAGTTGAGTGATTTTTTCATATCCCGCACTAGGAACTAATATGTTTGCTTTAAGAAAATAAATGTAGTTTTCAATTATATATTGAGATAATACGATCGGTCGCATATTCCCACCAGTTTTCATGATTTCCACCGAATAAATAAATTCTATTTAGTTTTGGAACAAAGGCTCCACCAAATCTATGGATTACAAATTCTTGAAGCTCAGGGATTGGAATATAACTTATTTTGTCTATTCGTGGGTTATATTTTATAAGCCCTGCATGATTGTAGTTTCCCGTATCAAATATGTAGGCATGTCCCGTCCGGGAATCCCATATCCGCCTTCCATCATCTACGACATATGGCAATCTCGTATTGAGTAATTCAATGACCCGAGTTGATGGATCATATTTGTAGATTGTATCTAATGCCGTAGAGCTATCCCAATGTCGACCTCCAAAAAAGTAAACAAACCCAGTGATTTCATCACAAACAGATGCCACGCTTGACATTGACTCGTTAAAAACTCCCGCCACTGTATTGAATGCGCCAGTATTGCCATCATATTCGTAAAAGGCTAATTGTGGTAAATCATGATGTCCAAATACATATAGGCTTTTTTTCTTGCCACATCCCAAGTTGCTGTAGTGAACATGAGTCGGCTACTTCCCTGGATAATTTCAACTGTGAGATTTCCTTCGGGTCCATTTGGATAATTTTGTATCCCCAAGTCGAGGCACCCATGAAATAGTAAACGACTTTTTCATTTTCATCCCAAAATGCGTCACCAGTATACGCACGCTCTCTCAAATGTCCAACCAACTCGACGGTTTCAGTTGTGAGGGAAAATTTGAATATTTCGTTAGATTTGACAGAGGAAGAAACATCACCACCGATTATGTAAATTGAATCTTGTCCATCGTACGCTGCAGCTGTGTATGTTATTGGAAATGGCATTTTTGCTTCCAAGATTTGTAGTCTTGCAGATTCTTGAGCAAAACCACAAGACAGAAATATAGAAAGGGTCAAAACTAAAACCCAAATTTTGAAAAACATGATGAAAATGAATAATCTGTTGGCTCGGACTTTTAGCTCTCCTGACAATGGGCGAGAATTTGTTTACACTGGGAATTAATAGAAAAAAATTCACCTGAGTGTTTTGTTATTTTTTATTTGGGTTCATTCACGAATGCTTGCTTATGTAATTTATTAATGAAAATCCCGGCACTTGATTTTTACCCTTGATTGCTACAGCACGGGTTTAAATTACTAATTATGTCATTTGTCAACTGTAATGTCAAAATACTTGACAAATTTTACTTCTATTTATCTACTAGTAGTAAACACGGTTGTGGATTGCGTAGGCACCTGTCGAGTATTTGTTCCACACGCAAACCACTTGACCATTGTTTTCAATTGAACTCTGAATTGTGACCTAAGAGCACAATAAATGATAAAATTAGCAGAGGAGTTAATGACAAGTGTAAAATTTGTTATTTGCTCTGATGCAGTGTTTGGCATTCCCCAATAGTACAGAGCGTACATGACGAGAGCACAATTCATTGAATTTGTAACCAAAAACACAAGGACAACAGTCAGGAGCATTTTGGTCAATGAAATCGCGCCTGCAGAAGCAGTCCCATTCATTGTTGAACGATTTGAATTTGCCGCTCGAATCTAGTCATAAAATACTATTGATGACAGACATAAGCATTCGCATAGAATTAGCTTTACCATTCGCCATATTTGAAATTTGCAAATTGCCACTGTCGGAAGTGGGACGAGGTACATGATGATATTCCAGAACGTAATTTCATAATACAAAGAATACTCATCATGTTCCCGCGTAAATTCTGTGAAATACGTTTCAACGATATTTCCATCCATGTCTCTTGCGACGGTGGCTTCCTCAGAACTCATCTGATGTCCACGTGTGATATCCTGGAGAATTTATGAGCAGAGCGAATACCATTACTGCTGTGACTCCAATCCAAGCTCTTCTCAATGTCACCGTAGTTCCAGCATGGAGAGGCCAACGGATGACCACATATCTTTCCAACGTGAGCAATAATGTTGTGTAAACTGAGCCAGTATAAGCTACGCATGCGCAGAAGTAAAGATCAATTCATAATTAATCAATTTTTTTGCTTACAAGCTCATAAGCGGGAAAACCAAAAAATACGGCAGAGGGTCAAAGCTATTGCTCAGCTCTGCGTCAATGCCCCTGACAAAAGACAAGGAATACCAAATGAGTAAACAAACGAGGAGAAAAAAATCAAACAATGTCAATCCGAGGAGCACTATGCTGGATGGAGATTTCATTTCTTTGCGACTCAAAACCAGTGCGTTTAGAATGTTTCCACGTATTCCAAATGCGCAAATTATAATTGCAGGGATAGGGACAAAATCATACAAGTATTCTAAAACAGAGGCAAATCCAGGGCTGCTGATACGAGTGAAGGTGTACATGTCAAAATGAAAGTAACACTAATACAATGGCAAAATTATTCCTGGACTCGTTCGTCAGAGTAATTTGTAGTCAATTAGGCCAGATTAATTAATTAGCTGGCGAAATTAATTATCGAAAACCGCAGCATCATCATATGTAGGCATGACAAACATGTTCAAGTTTGATAAATTTTTGAGTGTTATTGAAGAATATTTGCATTATTTAAGGGTCTTGTTTGATAAAAACTAAGAAAGCTGTTTGTTTGTTGCAAACCAATTAGGACAATAAGAGTATGACGCAAACAATCTACTTCGTAATTAGTTTCAATTAAGATCAAAATCTATTTTTGTCAAAGGTTAAATCTCATGAGTAAGCTTTTAATCCAGGATTATGACAATTAATTTATCATTGCAAAAATATTTACAGCGTTTGACCTAACCATTACACGCACGGTTTGCACGAATTTTTTAGTTTTCTACGTCCATAGCGAAATGAGGGCAAAGTAAGTGAAATGACGTCAATGCTATTCACTTAAATTAATTTCAATTTACTAAAAGACGTCACATCCTACTTTCTGATTCAACTTGCAAAGCAAAGCAAAGCAAAGATAGGTTTATTCAGATAGTTTTTGAAGAGTTTGTTGATAAACATCAAACACTCCTGAGTCATAGGTTATCCATTGTACAAATAAAACAAAAAATAATACGCCGTTAAAATTAGCATATTTTTTGGAAAATGTTGATATTAAAAGGTGCAATTACAGTTGCTTTTTATTTGTTAACAATTGCCATGGCGATCATAGGTATCGTTGTTGACGGGCAACAGGAGGCGAAATACCATAGTGTAGTTAAATGGTAAAATTTTGTGTGTTTTTCTGCATTTATTTTTAAAAATAAGTTTGCTATTTTAATTAACAGTGAAGGAACTCTGACCCCGAATGCTGGAGTAAAAGGGTCAACCAAACTTGAGCTTGTTCTGATTGAATCTAATCTCACCGATATATGGCAAAGTGATGCTTCTTCCAAATGGGAACATTGGGAAAGTTATTGCACGCATGTAATCATCACTGCCAAAAATGCAACTGGAATAGATTGGAAAGAAATCAAGCAGCGACAACTGGAAATCCGAGGTCTGGAACAGTTTACAATTGAATTGGAATTCGACACAACAATGACGACGGAAGCTGATTTTATTCGAGAAGTTGGATGGAAAAACTTTTTATTCTTTTATAAATTCAAGGATGATGATATATGGAATAGTGGGATCAGATTTTTAATCAGAGTTAACAATCATCAAATTTTATCTTACGATCCAGCTGGAGAAGTTTCCTCAACTACTCCACATTTGATGATCGGACAATTTATCGATTCAGAAAAAATATTTTCAGATTTTGATGATTCAAATGCCCCGCCATTGAAAGATTTTGTTTTAGTCAATTGTACAATAAATGACGCGACGAATCTTCCACGCAGATTTTCCCAGGAATTAGAAGATATATATTTCTTTAATGTGAGCTTTAAAAATTATGAAGAATTTATCAAAAAATGCCAAGCGCTGAAAACTATCTTTTTGAAGATGAACGGTGAAGATTTTGACGTGAGCTCATCATTGGTGTCCAAAGGAATTTTCAAAATAAGAGTTCAAAATTTAACTTTGGTATCAAAAATATTCCCAACAGCATCACACACACTTGAACTAGGAATTGGCAGCGACAAAAGCAAAAACAGCAACATCACTGAAAAAGTAAAATTAATTCGTTCCCTCAACACTCTTGACATTATTGATTCGAAATTTGACAAATCTTTCCAAGGAGTTGAATCATGGCATTTATTTTGTCAATTTGCACACATGGAGTTATGGAAAATTGTAGGAGAGTTTGATCTAGCTCAACTTTCGGTATGCAAAGAATTGAAGATTTTTTCGGTCGAGGAAGCTCATCTCACATTAAGCCAACTATATTCAGAAGAATTCTCATCCCTTCAAATGCTTTTTCTTCGGAATTGTACATTTGACTATACTTTGGCTGAGAATCCGTGGAAAATTTTCCCGAATCTAACGAAATTTGCAATAGTATCTTCAAATCAGGATAGAAATAGAACAAGACCGAATGCTCAACTTTTGCTAAAAGCATTTGAAGAACTTCCTAATCTACTTTGGATTCATTTGACCGATTTTATATTGGAATTCTGCATCACCTGAGATTCTTCAAGAATTATCAAAATATCTTCCACAGATGGACTTAGATGCTGAAAAACCATTAAATGTTGAAAATATGATTCTCCGTCGGATAGTTGATTCAGGGACTCAAAGGAGATGGTTAGTTTGGGATTTCCGCCTGGGCAATGGGAAGGATTACACCACATGGCAACTTCAATTATTGAGTTCCCCAAAATTTGTAATTCCCAAACTTCCAAAAAATGAACAAAATAAGACGCGGCCAAACAAGATATTTGAAGTTGTTAAACACTGGTTGAAAATATTTTCCTCAACATTTGGATCTACGTTTCACCTTTGGTTGGGTGAAGAAATATGATGAATTTGTTGACTCCCGATATTAAGCAATGCAAAATATAAACTTGAGTTATTTCGTTGGAGAAATTAAAAACGATAGAAATAATTTATGATTTTTGACTTTTGTTTCCGATTATTTTTTCAATGCATGTCTTAGCTTAGCCGGAAGAATTGTATCACACACCTGAGGAAAAAACTCATGAAAAAAACATGCAAATCACCAAGTTTAAGGAGATTGAATAGTTTGCTGTGCTTTGGATTTGCACTTGCTAATTGTTGAAATTCTCAGAATTGTTTATGGAGATAGAAATGCATGCGTCAGACGGACGGACGCAGCGGGAGATCACCAACACCAACAATATTAATAAATTATGCATGTAATACGACAAGTTGAGCTGAGTTGCATTTTTAATTGGCATTCAAATTGAATATAAATGCAAAACTTTGTTAATATTTTCCCATTCTCTCTGTGTCTGTGCCAGTCTCATCATGTTGTTGCTCAAAGTACTTACAGTGGCTGTGGTGGCAACTAACTTAGCATCTGCTCGTCCAGAAAGATTGTACACTCAACCATCATTTGATACCAAGAAAGGTCCTCCTGGAACTACGCCAACGCCTCTTCCGCGTGGAACATATTCTGGTGCTGTAACTGGAAGTAATGCTGGAAAATCCAATGTTCCAACCCCAACTGGCCCAGCAAATCCATTTAATTTAACATTTATTGTGGGTGCAAAGGATATTCCAGTCAAGAAAAAGAATTCAAAAGTTGATGCGTATATTAAAGTATTCCGTGGAAAAGCTTCTGTGGCCACAGCAGGAGCGACACCTACGCCTACCCCCAAGGGTAAAACGGCAGCAGCCGCAAATCCTTGGACTCTGATTGGTCAGACTGAAACACTAAAAGAAAATAATAGCCCAAATTTCCTCAAAGTTTTCACATTTGAATTGACAAAGGGACAAAATCAAGTAAGCCTAAAACCTGCGATTAAAAAACCCGGGAATTTTAAATTTTTGTGTTTTTTTCAGGTCCTCTATTTTGAAGTATATGGTCATCACACGATAACAAAAGATGAACTCATTGGCCAAGCGGATGTTAACGTCGATGATTATGTTTTATCAAAGAATCAAGATATTTCAAATGTCAGGTTGAGTGAGACCGCTGGAGGATTTCTCATTGTTAAAAAGTGATTCCAGTTTCATTCCGTCTTTACAGAGGGTGATTCATCCTATTTTGCTCAGTTGAAAACTTTATGTACGACCCTAAGACTGTGTCAGCTGATCTTAAAGGCTGGTAGACTTAAACAATGGAACTCTTTTGGAGCCCACAACACCTAAATCGAATCAATTGTTTGCAAAAATGCCCAAGAAAATTGACCCCAAACTTGAGGGTATGATAATTGCCCTTTCCAATGAAAATTACTCTTCTCAGGACATTGTTGAGAAGGTCAAAGTTCAAAATTTCAACATTTCTCA
>WJEZ01002840.1:0-12290 GCA_009869925.1 Thalassaphorura encarpata
TTAAAAAATTTAACCCAGGAGGTCTTTACTTTCCATTCAGAAAAATGGACCCAAAGGTATTTTGAACATTCATGGCATGATCTTGACAAAAGTGGAAAATCATGTTCTGAGATGTATTTTATGGAAAACTATCCTATCCTATGTCTTCAACAAACTTTGAAACTTATTTTCTCTTTAAACAAATGCAGAGAGTAGAAAGTGTTTTCATTTTTGATTTTAGGCTGCCTGCCACTCTTCTCTGAATGATTTCCTTCGGGGGATTTATACTTTTATTTGTTGAGTGCTTTTATGCAAAACTCAGATGCTTAGAATTCACAAGCTTCGAAATCTTATTCTTTGGGCAATTGCTGCTACGCTTTGTTTTTACTGTGAACACGTTTCTCAAGTCTATTGGTCCACAACCCTGAGTTCGATTTGAAGCAAAAAACGATAATTACATTTAGAGTAACCTTCCCTACTAATCATATTTAATCAAAATGAGCAGCCAGATTTTGTCACAAGAATTCAGGATTCACTTATTTCTACAACTTGTTATTTCCATCATGACTGTCTCCCATAGACGAAAGGCTCTCCACATTGTGTCCAGTTAAGTGTGACCGAAATTGCCTCGAGTCGATGTAAACACAATGCCAATCCGAAAGGCTTCACTGAGTTTCCCCAGACAGAAAACACCACACTCCACTCTGGAATTGACGTATTTACTTACTGTTGTTATTGTCCAGCATTAGCTAATACTGGCGGAAACATCTAATTCTACTCTCATCGTGGCAAATAGAAGAAACTACTCAACGCAATACAAAAATGCAGCAAAGTTACTAAGCTTCCTTTAGTTGACCTCATTTTAGCTTAGCAAGGAAAAAATCAATCACCATTAATATCTGTCACCACTTGGAATAGATTTTTTGGAAAAAGAGATTCGAAGAGGAGGATTAGTCCTGTAAAAAACAACGCTAGACTAGGACTCAACCTCAGTCCTTGAATGGACCATGTCACTTTCAGCTGGGACCATCAAGTGTGGTTGTATTTTATTTTTCCAATTTGGCAATAACCTCAGCATCTGATGCCAACCAACTCTGTTGTCGGAGGACGACAACGACTCGACCCACTCTAATATATCAAAGTGAAACTATGTAGACTAAGGTACGTACGGGTTGGAGCAGAAACGACTGCCAAATTTTAGACAACAGGCTTTGGCTTTGTATGGAATGGATGCACTGCATTGCATTGCTCTACTCACAAAATAAATCCACCACACTTCCCCCTCGACAAATGTTTATCATCCTCATGTCCATCCCGTACTCTATAATTGACAGTCGCAATTTCAGATTAAAAGAGTGTGGCGGAATCATAAATCATTTTGAAGTGTATTGCGTGTTGCTGCTGCTGCTGGCGGTCGCAGTTGACAAACTCATTGGCATAACCGTCAAATGTAATTATCGAAATTAAAATATCATTAGAATAACCGGATCATTTGTCTCATTCTGTCGGGACTGCTGACCTTAGTAACTGCTGTCGCTTAAAACTGTACATTCTATGGTGGATAGATTAATTACTCGAAGATGTTAAATTAAGTGATTGGACATAACTGAAACTGCATTTTGTTCACATTTTCAGTTCTAAGGCATGGCAGTGTAGCCAGCTATCTTTTCTATTGGCGTGATCAGAGGGAGCGGAGTTGGATGAAAGGCAGCAAAGGAAGCGTTCTTTATATCATTTTTCATCCCGATGGTGAAATTGAATGGGTTGCAAGTGACGTTTAACCTCATGCTTAGCATGTGTACGTGTAATGTAGTAGTAGCAGCAGCAGCGGCATGGCTTGACAATGCCGCCCTGGTGAAAGCTGAATACTTCACATAATGTGCAAAAACATGTATGCTGTGAATCTTTGGTTTGGCAAGCCGTAAATAAGCTGAAGCTCGAACAAGAACATTTATCACCCCACCTCATTCACCTCATAAGGAAGACCTCACTTTGGATCAATGAGTATGAATGTCTTCCACGCTGTGCCGCCTTCCCTTCTTCCTTCAACTTTCTTCTTCTTTTTCTCCATCCAACCCTTTCCTCTAATCGTAGTCGTCAGTCAATCCGACATCCTCTCATCCGTGCATTATTAAGGCAACGACTACTTTGTAAATCTCAAAGAACGACTAGTGTATTGAATTGGATGGGAGAAGGAGAAGGAAAGCATTTTGCAAAAGTAGATTCGGATATGAGTGTTTTTTAGAAAGGAAAATTGTATTCCTATAATTGTAGGTCATAAACATTTAAATTTCCGGAGAAAAATGCCCTGTAATATTAACTTAAGTGAGGAAAAGGTCATTGACTCGCAAAAACACAATAAATCCAACCTGCCAGCCATAAAATACATAAGACATAAAAAACCCAACGTATTCGTATGCTGAAATTTTACCACACAAGCCAAGCCAAGTCCTAGAGGAAAAAATAATTAGCTATATTCTGAAAATTTATTGACTGTGCAAAATGGGCAATGAAGGGAAGAATGAAGTAATAAAGAAAAAAACTGCTGTGGGGCTTGGCCATTGAGGACAACGTAACCCTTTCTTTTATACCCATCCTTAGTGGGTAGAATTGATCCATAATATTGTATTGGAATTCAAGGCGAGGAGGTTTTGAGCTAAACTGGAGCAAATAGAGAATCTTTAGATGCTAACGACTTGGCTACTACAAGAAACACTTTACACTCTTCGTCCCTCGTGTATCAATGGAGAGAATCTGTGAACTGAAGAAAATTGAATAAACTATGCTTCGTTGAGTCTTCAAACGAAATGTTGCTGACACAAAATCCTTCCTTCTCCTCTCCTGACTTCCACTTCATGACCAAAAGGATCGGATCCGGAATAGAAATAGCAACAGTCCTTGCATATAAATTGGAATGTGTGTGTTGCACTATTGTGTTGTCCTGGTTCGTAGGAGCGGTTTTTTATTTGCTCCGGTTCATTGCTCGACTCTTCATCTTACACAATATAAATCTACTCGTAAAAAAGAGCTTCAAAATAAAGTCAGATCAATAAACCCTATTTTGTATTGGATTTTGTGCAGATTTTGTAGAAAAATTTCATACGAGCCAAATCTCAACCGATTTTATTCTGTACCTGATGTGTGTTTTATCGATTTCAAAGAATTTTTCATGGAAATATCTCAAAACTGCCTACGAACCAAAGAATTCAGGGTTCGGTCAAATGATTTTTAGATTCGTCATCACATTTGACTTGAGTAAATAGGAAAGGGCAGAGGGGATGAAGGGCACGCCTGATTAAACAGAGGTTTCTGTACTCATATGGTGTGAATTAGGTGTGAGTTTGGGTTCACAAGAAGTCGTGAAAAATTCGTCCACTTGAAAATTGACGGCATCCGTCGTGTCCTTGTCCTTACCCTTCATTCCATAAAATAGAATTCCCAACAAATCAGAAATGTCAATTTTGTCATTGTGTGGTATAGAGTAGCGATGAATTTCGCAAGTAAAGCAAGTTGTCTGTTGACTCAAAAATTAAAATCAAGCATTTGCAATCCACAGCATTTTTGCTTTCAAGACGAGCCAGAGTCTCAATACGGGGAGTGGATGTACTTCATCCGACCCACCGCTTTACCCAAATACTCTACAAATACGAAGCTTATTGTCTGACCTTTCACCTCGAGTCCCGCCAATAAGCATGGGATGTCACTATATTGTGAAATCTTATCTTTCTTACTTGAATTTACAAGTTTCTTGCACTGAATTTTTTTGTAAACTTCAGACGATTACCAGCTATCGCAGCAGTCGACCATCAGATGGACAAGCACGATTACCAGGGACGGTAATTCAATTATGATCTAAACTCCTAAAATTCCAACATCCAACAATTATCAAAACTCGACTACTGCACTAGCATCTCCCATTCAAAGCAGTTTGGAATTTGTTGAGAATTAATTATTCCAAATTTATATCATGGAGTCCCGAGTACTTAGTACATACAAATCAGTTTCAAAACGCAGTGCTTCTGAATAAATTAATATTAACGAAACTCATTCAAATGAGGTAATTTTTGAAAAGCTCCACTGTTACTTGAAACTTAAACTTTTTATATTTTAATTGTGTTCCAGAAGCCGTACGTTTCCCCTGAGACAGCACGTCAAAACTGTCCATGGTACAGATTCTTATATGAGAAAACTACAAACGTAATGATGGAATGATCACCATTATCATTTGGATCATCTTGGAAGCGAAGGTCACTGCTCCATGAATCCGGGATCCACGATGGGATCGAAGTGAGGATATGGGAACCAATTCCTTGTCCTATCATTAAATCAGAGGTACTTTGAAATAATAATTTAGCTCGATATAACATAGGAATATTGGGTTTGAATTATTCAATCGTATCCAACCTTTTTCGGAAATTCTAATGATAAAATCATTCAATTTCAAATACTATGAAGAGGGAGTTGGAAAAAATCTGTAAGTTTTTTTGTTTTATTTCTATAAACAATAGTTATGGGAAAAGGATTTGGAATTGACAATCTAACCGGATGGAGGTAAAAGGCTAACTGAGTATTGCTTGCAATGCCTACTTTCGGAAGGACGCTAAAATGAAAGGCTAATCCTGAATTTTTAAAGGGTCGTGTCTCTTATCCTTTGGTCCTTCGTTGTTTTTAATTTTTCATTTGCTCTTTGTTGTGCTTTGGGACACATTTATTTTGAGCATATTATTATACCATACTTGGGTTATATAATGATGTGTTTTTCAGGATTAGCAACTAAAAAACTCGCCTTCCTCCATCAGGTCCACGCCTCCGCGCTAGAGAAAACAGCACTTTCTTATACTCTTTTCACGTTGCCCTTTGGGAATGAGAAAGAATTATGCATTTCTGACGCTTTTTTAGAAGGATCCTTATGTTCAACTCAGGAAGGAGTTGTTAGTTTGAGTCAACATAAATTAAAAACCTTTGGAGCTCTGAGTCCTTGGGGAAAAAGCAAGAGCAAGCAAGCAACGTCTGAGTCAGACTAAGAAAGAGTGCCCGTCGTCTTTTGTGCTCCCCATTTCCTGAAGAGGTGAAGCCAAGGCAAGGGAGGGAAAAAAAGTGTTACAAGAAGAGCTCATTTCTCCAGTAATGGTAATGTTTGAAGTTAGGTTAAGTTTGAGGAGATGAGCCCTGGTTGGATCTAGATTCTAGAATCCAGGTCGTAAGGTTGGTAGCAGGCAGAAGCAGGATATGGATGAGACGCTTAAAGCTCACCTCCATTTAAATGCGCTCTGCTCCTTCCCCGTGTTGAGGAAGAAAGGAAAAAGTTGAAGCGACGTTTCATAAATAATGCTCGAGTAATCCAAAATCTTTTATTTATAAATACGACGGGAGAAAAAGGGCACGAACGAATCCTTCTTTAAATAACCATCTTTTCCTTATCTTAGAAACACGGACGCTTGCCTCCCTTGGATTAAAGCTTTTTTCCTCCATGAATATTCATTCTGGAGGATTTCCCATCCTTTCCTCATCCATTGTATCAAGATCTTACTTGCCTTTGTCTTGATAAATGGGCATACCCATATCTCATCTGTAAAGTTTCACCTAGATAATTCCTCCGCTGCCTTCATAGCAAATTTTAGTTCAAAAATAAAACGTGGTTGTATTTTTATTTTTATCATTTGTGGTTTTCCTTCGCAATATTTCTCAATGTAGTAGGCAAAGCTTTAGAGAAAATCGTTTCCGAAATTGAGTAAGACCCCGTAAGGTTAGCATACGAGTGAACCCAGCAGGAAGTCTCCGTATTTAATTTCCTCAAGCTTGGAATAGATTTGGTGAAAGTCTGAGGTGGACGGGTCTACCGACGTGATAGCTTTCTCTGACCTGCTTTCACTTGATTCATTTTGCATAAATAATAAATATTTCTTCAAGAAATCTCCTCACGCAATATGTGCTTTGTCAAAATATCTTAATTTCTAGAACAACCTTCAACGGAAGCATTGCTGAAACAATGTGATTACTACCCTTGCGTTATGCTGTGGGACGAATTCTTGTGGCCTATGCAGCAGCACATTTAAACCTGTCGTAAATAATGGAATGATACAATCTAAGATAAGCGTAGAATTGTAACCGGCAATGAGCATGCAGTGAGTATTCTTGTAGCGGGTGGAAAGGAGAAAGCAGGGAGTCTTGCTCTAACCTAGCAAACCAGACCTGTCACGGGCATCATAACGTCAATTAAGTATTCAGGGAATGGTTTCACAACGGAAGAAATATGTCTCGTGCACGAAACCCATGCCAAATTCAAGAAGTAAAACAATAAATAAGAAACCTCAAACCAATATTGGACAGGGAAATGATTTTTTCACCTGTCATGGATGATTTAATGCACGGATCGCAGAAAGTCTCGGCTCGGCTGGGTGAAACATGAAGGCATTTCCTCGGATCGCTCTCCTTGACTCAAGTAAAAGCAAACTATAAAAACTCGCTCGCCAATGAAACCAATGTAATGTAAAGTAAATAGGATTCCCCTACTCTTGTTTCGATTTTTTGAGAGAGCTCTGCTCCCTCAGTTTCAATATACGCACAAATGTGAATACATAAAAAAATAAAATCAACCTGATGCAAACACGACGTTTGCCATGAAAACTCCATGAGTGTACAACCATAGTATACACGAGTTTGGTCGTTTTGCTCTGGTAGGTCTAGGTCTATTTCATAGTACACCAATTCATACACTTCACAGGCTGTTGGATTGGAATTCACAGGGCCTTGACTGAGTGAATTTAGAGAATTTGAACTATAAATAGTCTTGGTTTCAAGTCCTATAAAAATCAGTTTCAATATACGCACAAATGTGAATATATGAAAAAATAAAATCAACCTGATGCAAACACGACGTTTGCCATGAAAACTCCATGAGTTTACAACCATAGTATACACGAGTTTGGTCGTTTTGCTCTGGTAGGTCTTCTAGGAATTTCATAGTACACCAATTCATACACTTCACAGGCTGTTGGATTGGAATTCACAGGGCCTTGACTGAGTGAATTTAGAGAATTCGAACTATAAATAGTCTTGGTTTCAAGTCCTATAAAACAAACGATTAATTTTAGTTACACCTGTGATCAATCTATATTTTTAGTACACTGGGCCAAAACTCAAACTAAGAATTTGAACTATAAATAGTCTTGGTTTCAAGTCCTATAAAACAAACGATTAATTTTAGTTACACCTGTGATCAATCTATATTTTTAGTACACTGGGCCAAAACTCAAACTATCGATCGAGTATATACGCGTAACGTTTAGCCGATAATTGTTTTAATCCTGAATCGAGAGTACAATAGGGGTTCATAATTCTTTGATCAAAAGTATAGAGCCCCGAGAAAGTTCCAGAGAAAGTATTCATCCGAATTTGAGAATTTTCATGGTCTATTTGTTTCCAGTGGGAATTCAATTTCGAAGCCTTTCTTATTGCATCATAGATAGGATGGGTAAGGGTAGATAGAGGGAATAAGTATGAATGCACTTAAAATCAATGAAAGTCAAGTGTTCGCACACCTTATGTGCCTCAGTTCCATCCGAAGAACCTTAGAGTCAAGCAAAGGTCTCTTGCCATGCGATTTCAAGGAAGAGGGTTGATACAACGGCAAAGAGAAAGCATTTGGAGAGAGTGAAATAAAGGAAACGGAAATGTGTGCAAATTTGCGCCTCCACTTTGACTCAATCAGGTGATTCATAAAAGAAATAAAAATGCGGTTTCACTCTTCCGGAGAGAACCCCATTCTCTAAAAATTCTGTACAATTCCACAGGGAAATTTTCTTTCTCTTTTTCGCTCGTTTTTTCTTTCTCTATCCTTCCCTTTCCCTTTGCTTCCGGAATAAAATGCTCATGTCATGAAGAATTTTCTCATCTTCTACCCGTAGAAATGGGAATAGGAGTTGAAAGGAACCCCCATTAATTTCAAACACAGAGACAAGGAAATTCGTCCTACATGTAACGGCATATGCGTCTTGCTTACAGCAACTGCTACTCTTTGGCTGAATTTCCTAAGTTCACATTTCTAGTCTCATTTACATTTTACAATCACACGTTCAGAAGTCAGAGCAGAGTCTGAGGCAGAGGTCGACTCCTTAAACATTTAACTCAAGAAGAAGGAAAAAAATTCTCACGGGTATGATCTGTGGTAGCTCTGACAAGTCGGTGAGATATTTGATATTTTGGTTCACCGTAATTGGTATCTGGGGTATTTTCAATCCATAGAGAGCTCAATAGCGTTTAATCTGCGACCACATAAGGTGACCTGACGAATAGGGCTTTTTTTGTAAGGGTTTCACGTTTTGTGTAGACATCCACTAGAGTCGTTAGTACTACAGACACTGTATTGAGAAAAATTAAGCGTACAACAGGAAAAAGGTGTCAGAATGTAGACCATAAATTATACTTCATTAAAATCGAAGTTGTCAATTAATATGGCAATTGTTGAATTTAGAGGTACAGTCTGGCAAATAAGCCAAGCATGTTTGGTAATATTTTTACAGACGCTTCAAAAAATGCATAAAATGATATGATTACAATTTAAAATCATTTTATTCTTCGAGATTGTCGGCATTTCAAATAATACAATAAAATTTCACTACCATGGACATTTGCCGATCGTAGCTCCATGGGCACAAACAATTTCAAGTCTAGAACTGAAGACAGCCGTAGAGCACAGACATTGATAAATTGGAAACAAGGCTTCTAAAATCTTTAAGTCGTTTTGAAAACAAGACATACACACGGATGTTAGGATTTAGTTGCAATAATAAGGACTGCGGAAGCTATTTGAAGAAATAAGAGAAATGGTGAAACCAGCCATTTGGACAAAGCGTAGTGTAGACAAACTAGAGTTTAAGTTTAAGTCAGGGTTTGTTCTGAAAACAGAAATCCAATGGATGAAGCACCCAAAACCAAAGACTACGTACGTNTTGAAGAAATAAGAGAAATGGTGAAACCAGCCATTTGGACAAAGCGTAGTGTAGACAAACTAGAGTTTAAGTTTAAGTCAGGGTTTGTTCTGAAAACAGAAATCCAATGGATGAAGCACCCAAAACCAAAGACTACGTACGTACGTCATTACACATCATCATTACTGGTGAAGAACAAGGAAAGTTCCCACAAATTGCTTCATCACTTACTGGAATGCTCGTAAAACAAGTCTTTGTCTATTTTGTGCATTTGATGGTTTGCATTGCATCGTGGGCTCAGCACAAATAAAGATCCTCAAGATGTGGACGGGTGTGCAAGTAATTTATTACCTCAAAACATTCCCTTCCGTCTTCCACTACTTATATACTTTATTATGCAAATAGGAATGAAATGTAGTCACCAGATGTTCTGTCAATTTCTCTCGTCTCAACCCTCGGTGATCAGGGCTTTATTTGTTGTACCTATCTGTGTACTTTCCGCATCGCACAGGAAGTATGGATGGCACACGCATTTGGCTTTCTCAGTCTTAGCATCCCTCATGTCCTCGTTTCAGTTTTACTTGTGTCAACTTACTTGACAATAACTATGTTTTATGTTTCCTTCCTACTGAAAGAACGATTTGTGAAAACACGGAAAGGATAGGTGGTCTTCGAAATTGGCATATGAATATAATTAATGCTGCTGAGAATTTCGAGAACTATTATTGACACTCATTTTGTCTCCCACACACACAAGTAATTAATTTGAAAGCATTCAACTTCAAGCCTAATTAATTAAAGCAAACGATTTGAATCAATAAATACTTCAGCAGCAGTTTGGATTGGTCAACATAATGGATGGTGATGTGGAGTGGTCAATTAATCTAAGCATTTAAAGTTGGACATATGAATATAATTAATGCTGCTGAGAATTTCGAGAACTATTATTGACACTCATTTTGTCTCCCACACATACAAGTAATTAATTTGAAAGCATTCAACTTTCAAGCCTAATTAATTAAAGCACACGATTTGAATGACAAAATCAATAAATACTTCGGCAGCAGTTTGGATTGGTCAACATAATGGATGGTGATGTGGAGTGGTCAATTAATCTAAGCATTTAAAGTTGGCTGAGCTCAGGAGGAAACCTCAGTACATGTTTATTTATGAAAATATCAACGGGAACCTAATAGAATAAATTTGTTTCATTCAGCTTTAACACCTGCGGAAGCTACCTTAGAATAAATGATTATTCCGGGTACCAGCAAATGATTTTCATTATCAGAACTCGTAATGAAATTAATTAGTGCCCATCATTTTGGAATCCTGTATGTATGTCGTAAAGAATGATGCTCATTTCAAACCAGATGGCAAAGCTATTGTTAGCTGATTTTAAATAAAACAAAGAATTCATTCCTGCAGCAGTGGTCTGTCAGTCCAGTAGAATAACTCATGTTGTCAGTCCTGAATTTTCATTCATGACTCTTCCTCTGACCATTCGAATTCTCTTTTGCATTTCCCTGAGGAATTTATGTTATTTCTCCTGTAGTGCCTGGCTTGAATAGAAGTGTGCAAAACCAAAGCCTACGGCTAGCCAAAGACTAGAGATAAAATGCATTTAGGTAACAGTAGTAGAATCCGACCTTTTTATGTACACAAGGAAATGGCAATGGCAAAAGTCCATGGAACAGAGGGAAAAAGAGGATTTAGGAGTTAGGCGTCCGTGTTAACACATCGGATGCTTCTAGAATGAGACTCGAGACAATTGCACGTTACAAACTACGTGCGCTAAGTACATATTTCATTGTTAACTGCTCACATCACTGAAATGCAATACATGTGTGTGCAAGAAAAAGCAAGTTCTCCAGCCTCAAGGCTACTCGTGAATTCTATCCATTTCTCTCCTCGATCCAAGCTCAAATCTCTCGGGCTAAACTTGCTTACTGGAATTAAGGGAAGAGAAGGAGAGTGAAAGATGGTCAAGTGTCTAGGTCTGCTCTCAGATGGACGAATCACTACGTAAAGATTTTTGCCCTTAAAATTCTATACAAGATACACCCCAATTGAGATACAAACTAATTTTAAAATCAAATAAAAACTTTGTCGAAACCACACTCAATTACCACGAAAGTACTTGCTAAAACCAAGATGTATTTTGGCATGTGCGGCATGTAATTTGCTTGTTGTTCAGCTTTCGAGGGTGTGAAAAGTTGGTGCTTGACGTCTTGCTACACAAGAGACAATTCCAGGAGCAGTTAGTGGGGAGTTGATGGATTGATTGAGATGCAGAGTCTGTGTCTTAAGAAGGCAAGGGAAGAAGAGGGAAAAAGGAAAGAGCACGATCATAATAAGGGAGTTGATGGATTGATTGAGATGCAGAGTCTGTGTCTTAAGAAGGCAAGGGAAGAAGAGAGAAAAAGGAAAGAGCACGATCATAATAGAAAATCGAAACCTGAGGCCAAGACCGCACGCACTGTACGTTACTCTACGAAAGAAGCTACAGACTTTTCACGGAGCGCTGCGTTCATTTATCAATTCCAAGAGTTAATTCTTCAGGGGCTCTCGCTTCGAAGCTTCAGCCACCTTTCATCTAAATGAATCAAAGCGTGCGAGGCAGAACTTCCTTTCCGCTTTTCTCAGAAGAACAAAAGAATCAACACTTGCCACTGCGGAAGGGTTAAGGACTCACAAGGAACCATTTTCTGATGGAATTGTTGTTTGTGAAGTTGGACTTTTGATCTCTATTTTTTAATTATATAAAAGTAGTGATTCCTTCCACAGGAAAAAATTCTTGCCAAAATATAGTTACTACAATCTAGTCAAATCTTTCCTTAAATCTAATGCGCAAAATAAAAACAACCAGAGACTTTCTCTTTATAAGGAAAGAACAGACTGCGACTACTCGTGTTCAGAGGTTCTAGTGAATCTGGGTGGGGACGATGCAGCTTTCACTACCATTTAATTACAGACCTTAAGAACGTACGTGAAAGAATAACGATCTCGGGCTACTGCTGACTGATATCGAAAGCCTGGGCGGAACCAAGGCTCAGTGGGTTATCTTGGGCTTAATTCGTGTGCAACATATTGAACATAATGGATACTTTTATTTTGGACAAAAATTCATTACAAAATAAATTGCTAGTGACTCGTTGAGTCCTCCTTTTAAACTCGATGAACCAAAATCTCAAGATTTCATTAATGTCTTTTGCGGTAAGGGCTGAAGTGGTTTACCTGAAATAATCTTTAAGATATTGCTATTTTAAATGATACAAAAACTGCGTGTTGAACAAAACTTTAGCTTGAATAGTAAATTTGAAGAAATGAACCATTACTCATCATTACTCGACGAGTCTAATTTACTGTCCTAAACTTGCTAGA
>WJEZ01002841.1:0-12289 GCA_009869925.1 Thalassaphorura encarpata
ATGTTTTTGTTTGATCAAATCAAATTGTGAGTTTATAGCAATCTTAATTAACTGGGTTTGGTAATTTTGTTCATTATTGAAAACTGTCTGGTCCGTCTAGGTGAAATTTTTGAAACATGAAATCCAAAAATTTAGCAAAAATAAATGAGATTTGCATTGAACGTTATATCATTATATCTTAACAGTACCTAAGTCGTCTGTTCTGGGCATGAAATTTCTTAGGATTTTTGATTTATTGATGAATAATGCCAGTATCCCTCGTGTATGAATATCATATTCTTAATCTCTGCTCGTATTTTCGTAAATTAGGCCCCGAAGGAATTATTTCTGTTCAAGCTAAATTATCCGATATAAAAAACCCACCGAAGCAAAAATCTTCCGCTATGGAGGTTTACTCATTTGCCAAGTGACTTCAACCCCAAAGGTTCTAGTCCAATGGGGTTTATGATAAATGGATGAGCACGGCATTAAATTACCAATTCATCTAGAAAAAGCATAAATTTTGTTCTCAATCTTCCAGTCAAGCAAGTGACTTACTACTTAGGTTACTACAAATGAACTATTCTGAAACAAGAAGAAAAATGTTTTGCATTGTTCTGCAACCGTACCTGCTACTCAATCTCCTCCAGTTTAGTTTATTAGGCATGAGCAAATAAATGCATGAAGCTATTTTTGAGTTATCTAACAAAACGCCATGAATGTCAGAAGTAAAAAATTTTGAACATTCTGTTCCTTGCATTGCATTTCTCAAATTTCGAATTCGTATAAGGTGGAATGTAAGGACACAACTGTTATAGAAATGAAATAGCTAAAAGTGGGGAAAGTCTTGATTGGAAACTTCAGAGTCTTAAGATATGTTTTGCTACGGCGTCCGTTAATGTCACAGAGGAGAGAGCAAAAGTTGTGTCAATATTCTGAGAAAGTTTTCAGGAAAACAAGTCATAAGTTATGACCCCAGATCGTACGACACTCCAGGGATCATCTTCCGAATGATAAATGATCCTAACGGAGAACGTCAACTCATTCTGTTTCATTTCGACTATCACCCCTTAGCTCTTGCTCCATTCCGAATTCTGTAGGATGCCTTGTCAGTTACGAGTCCTCCATTTGTCGTTGACTGCCTAGCATATGTGTGCAGTACATTGCGGAAGAATTTTCTTGGAAAATCCAACGTCCGATATTGTGCTAGAAATATTAACGTTACTTGTTTCATTGTATGTTTTTACAAAAGTTTTCAAATATTCTTAAATTCATAAATATTTCTTCCAGCCCTTCAGTTCTCGGTAAAAATGATTATTTTATTTCAAATACAAATCATAAGATTAGTTAGCAATTAAGCGTAGGCTCTAAATATCCTGGTACAATTAATTGTTTCTCAATTCTAATAGGTTGTAGAAAAATTTCTCACGAATACGAATAAAGAATCCAACCCGTGTAGTAGAATACGTAATAGGCTGAGTGAGACTAAAAAAAGTACTACTGCTAGTCGGATGTTGGACTAAAGGAATGGAACTCTAGCACTTGTCTTTCTCCTTTCTCTTTTTTTTTGTTAAAGGGTAGAAAATCCTATGGGAAATTTTCTTGGAATTGAGGAGATTCCTTGAAATGTCTTCCTCTTGTTCTCTGACTCGGAACCCTGAATCTAGGTCTCAACGTTCATTTGTTCCTTCATTCGTTCTAACTTCCAACGTACTAGTGTAGTCAGTAATGCGTTAGACTAGAGTTTCTTCCTTTAGTCGTAGTAGTAAAGTTAGATCTCCGTGTTTATTTATAAAGGATAAAAGTTAGGATGGGGAGTTTGTGCCATTAGCCTTTAGCACTGTGTAGTTGTAGCACTGCCGAGCCCACTTGTATTCTGTACATAATTACTAAGGAGAGCCTACTTTGAAAATGAAATCAAATTTGCTAATAAAATATTTCAAAATAGTTTTAAGAATAGACACTACACCTAAATGTAATTGGAAAGCACTAAATGGCGATTTAGAAGATACAGCAAGAAAATGCTCATTTCGGAGAATTATTTACGCTTTGCACCGATATTTACTTGCACAAATTAATTACACATTAGGTTTCATAGTGTTAATGATTGTTTAAACGGACGCTCCATTGAGGTTTTATTAAATTTCGAATGTTGTTTGCTGGGCGGAAACCATAGTACACCCAAATCTGCACCCTTCACAACATTCTCCAATTCTTCATGTATTGAACGGAAGAGGAAAGGTTTACATTGTTGTTTCTCACGAAAAGGCCACATTTCATGAGCCATTCTGTACAATAATGATTAGGCATGGACGATTATGTGGATGGTGACCCCGGTCTTCTCAAAATAGGGTAAATGAAATGTTGACAAAGGGGTCACGTGTCCAGTCGCGTGACTCAATCCGTTCTACGCAAAAGAATGGAATAGGGATGTGTGTTTTGACGATTACGATTACTCGTTACCCAATGTACTTATCTCATTCCGCTTTTGACTAAAAGAGATTTTATGCTCGAATACAGAAGTTTTTGTCTTAAATGATAACAATTCTCGGTCTAAAAATCGGACAAATTTCTCATATTTTGAAACTTTCAGTTACCAACTGAAAATAGGAGACGTTACGTCAACTTCTGAGGTTCGATTCTATCTTAGTGTATTTTGTGTGTAAAAGGATATTAAACAAGAAAAGTCGAGTTCTACCAGGTCGGTATTTATTTGACTTTGAGATCGTGACCGAAGTTAGAGATACGTTTCTGAAGCATTACTACATACGCCCAAACGCTCTTGTCCTGCATTAGAACAGACTACTGTCTCTCTAAGAAAACTACACACTCTTATTCTTTTCTCACTGAACACCAAAGCTCAAGAGAATGTATGGATTCAGGATTCGATTTAGACTTACAACATAGGGTTCTCATATTGTTCACTTAAGAGTTGGACAACCTTATTTTCACGCTTTAACCTCTTAAGTCTCCTGAGGAACTGGGGAGTCGGGAAAGCTGAAACGAAGAGATGAACTCGATTTATTTCCCTCCTACACGTTTCTTCTTCCAATTCAACTCCGTGGTACGTTGTTCCCCTTCTTTCCTTTCAATGAAGGCTGATCGTAAGACTTTGTTTATCCATCCAGGATAGCCGATCGCCGACATAACATTAACTCCGGAAATGAACATTCATTATTTCATGTTTGTTGTATGTCGATTCCAGAAGAAAGCCTTTATACTAGCCTTCTGTGTCATCCCAAGTCTACATAGTAAAAATTTAAACCTTTAATTAATTCCAAAATAAAGGTTAAAATTTGAATTCATATAAAGCTGATGAAGCTGTACTAGATTTTTGGGTAAATCCGGAATATTGTGTCATAGAGGTCGGATTGGAATACTAGTACATTGGATTAGTTCATCCTAAAGACTCGTCGCTTCCAGAATCAGTTCTTCTAAAGTTCTATGATCATGATATTCCCTACATATGAGAGCAGTGCTGTGAGTCCATTTAGTTTTGCTCATCTCCTCGAAGCGTAGTAAGTAATCACGACGTGTTAATTAGGAATGGGAGATGGATACTCCCACGGGCCCTATCTCTCTTGCACAAGTCACTTCTCTTTTATACTCCTCGTAGAAGCAATAGCAGAATAAGCATGGGGTGTATTGCACGGCAGAAGAGTCTATAAACACTACCATATTCGAAACTACGGAAGGACAATGAGTCCCTTGGACAAGCAACTTTGTTTAACAATTCCAACCAACTGCTTGCAGAACTATAGAAAGAGTCGGGTTTTATTTTGAATCTGATGCCTAAGAGTCCTATTCAGACTTTCTGGAATAAAATAAACACGTTCAGTCCAATACGTACAGTGTTACTTCGTCTGAGCTAGACAATGATACGTGGAATAAATGAAATGGATAGAGATTCAGTGGACGAAAGTTTCTTTAGTCCTTACGAGCTTCCTCTAGTCATTTGATTCACCCCTAGTCTAAGTCAGACTTTTCGCTTTAGGTAACTTGCAATTCAGTAACTAAAATAAGCAGGAGAGTAAACCCGAGCCTAATGGGATGAACGGTTTAACAGATGAAACAAGATCCAACATCACTGGTCGGAAATTTATTCCTCTATTTCAAATTTTGGTTTTCTCGATCCAGGTAATTGATGCTAGCTTTCAATAAATTTGATTATTCCTGTCCATGTGATATTAGCAATGTATCTATGCTTAGCTTCGTAGAGGCGGAAATATAAAATATATAATAAAAATAATATTTGTATAAAAAATGTATTCCGCAACTGTTCCTTCACTTCACATCGACAATAAATTTGAACGAGCGTTTCAACCCTCCCATGTAATCTGAGTCGATTATCAAGTCCCTCCGATGATTTATAGACGAATCCTATAACCAACTAGAGAAGATGACATTAAATCATTTGATAAGAAGAGAAAGCCACACAGCCCGAACTGAAAATTTACAGAGAACAGATATTTCCTAGATTTATAATTTGAATCACCAATGCACTTGGTTTATGTGCTATCATCTGCAAAAATTCTGCAGGGGAAGATTATTAATCTAAAGGGGAAATGGTTTAATTTAGATGGGTAGAATTACAATGAACTTTTATAGATTAAAGCATAACCACAAATTAAATATACAAAAAATTGGAGGATTCTCACTCAAGTTGGAAAACCCAAGAGGAGAGGAATTTGTATGAATAAAATGAATGACGGAGAGTGGGAAGAGAAAATTAAGAGTGTATTTAGAGGGATGGAGAAGGCGACACTTGATTAAAACCCTCAGGAGACTCCTCTTGACTTCATTTTCGTCGCAACTCGAGTTGCCTAATTTAACTAAGCTCCTCATCCTACCCTATTCATTTATTTGTACCAGATTTTTCAGTTTCAAAATGCAAGGATGAGGTATTTACACAAGTAACATGTCTACCGTAATTCCTTCCCACTGCTTTCTGATAAATAATTTTCGTCAGGTTTATGTCAATCCTTAATGAAAATTTTAGTTGCCTACTACCATGTTTTTACATTGGAGAAATAATAGGTTTTCGAGAGTGTAAGAGCGGTAAAATCTAATATTTTCCTGGATACCCTAAACTTCCCTGAAGTTCATCGAAGCAATTCGTCTTCATTCGCATCCCCGTCTCAACCAACATCAAACCAAGTCTCATTAGCATCCTCTAAATTAGACCAATTTCTTCATTAGACCTACGCTCATGCTTCGTTGCTTTCCTCAACGTCAAATCTCTTGTGAATTGTCTCGAGCTCGTGCTTTCCAGTTATAGTATGAGGAACGGAACCAGGATGAGTTTTTTGTACTAATTTAGTGGCGTCGCCTCCTTCTATGGAAAATTTTTCTTGTTCCGGTTGAGCTTAAAGTTTTCTGCCTTTCTTTCACAAAGAAATATTCATTCACATGGTTTAACTGAGACTATTTTTGCATAAACTATCTCTAGAGTTTTGGTTCTTGTTTTCCTTCTTGGGTAAGATACGGACGTATGTGCACGTCTTGGTGAAAGTTAATAAGCATGAAAATGCAAATAAGGAGGGAGCTCTACAATGTATGTCAATGAAAATAGGACATATTGTGCGTTCTTGCGTGCCTAAGTCGATGCTGTAAGTAAAAGGCAAAGGCTAAATGTCGGGGAGGAAAGAAAGCCATTAGTTTCTCTTGACTTTTTCCACTCGCTTTTTGTTTCAAGTCACACTCACTCATTGGATATTCGTGACTAACGAGAATCCGGGGCATCATCCCCGGGGATGGATTTATCCGGGAAATTTTCAGCTCCTCTTCTTTGCCTTGTCTGCTTCGTAGATTTTTTCCTTCTCAAATATACGCGCTACCCCATTGCACTCGTCGCTCTTCTCTAAAGAAGAAAAGTTCCAATTCTGTCGAGGCAAAGTCTGTGCTCACGAATGCTCTACTATGCTGAGAGTTCAGAGGCTTCAAGAGTAGGAGTAAAAGAAAAAGTAGTATTAGAACGAAGGAGAAAACGGCTATAAAACAGGAATTCCTCATTACAAGAGACTACAGAAATCTATTTTACTCCTTCTCAATCGACTCAATAGACACTTGTGTAGAACCTTTATAGGTGGTATTTGCGGTTCAAACCACATCTTAAATGAATCCTCCTTCACATACAAAATGCAGGATATTCCAACAGCTTGTTCTTCCGAGATAGATTCATTCAATCAGGGGAAGCGGGGAGGACGAGAGATGAGAAAAATGCGTATGACAAAACAGCTAAGACGCTAATTGACAATTAACCTCGAAAAAGATCGATCGAACGGAAAATACTATTATTTATCGTGCTGTCTGTATATTTCAACTATTCAGCAGCCAGGCTATATCATTTGAGCCAAGAAATTCAAAATTGTAATACTATAGTATTTTAAGTTATTCAATTATTGTCTAGAAGCAGCTAGTTGCACAAATTTTTAACTTCAACAACCAGCAAAATGAATATATCGTCTGCCTTATTCTGTCTACTAGATCGGGTTAGGTTTAAAAATCCGGTTTCTTAAAGCTGAAAGCTGAATTATACTCTTTCGCTTCTTTGCATGTGTAAACCCTATATGCATTCCCCTTAATGGGGAGGAAGAATCATTGTAATTCACAAAGGAGAAAGCATTTGCATTGCAAATCATCTTTTTGCCCGTACGCTACTGCGCCCTTCTTGCATACTTAAACTTTCACTTGAATATATAGTGCTCTCTTCCCATCGGATACAATGATTTCGGTCATGAATCGACGTTAAGCCTTTGTTCATGTACCAAAAAACTCAAAAAACTTACATTCTGAGAGTGTACTATTATAAAATCTTCGCATTTCTGCCTCCAATGCAGAACTATTTGACAAGAAGAAAAGTGCTTCTTACATTTTTCTTTCCGAGCACGATCCCACACAGTTAAGTGCTCATAGTCATATAGAAATACCATGTCTAACAAAACCAATTTTTTCGCATAGACTCAAGGAGCTGTTTCATTGATTGATAACTTGAATTTTTAAGGCAAGGAATCTGTCATGTTAGGAACATAGCTATTAATAATAGCAACCCCTAATAACTCCTGCCTCTTTAGCTTTTGAGTCTATGCTGAATTTAATTTTAGAGTAGAAATCAAATTATCATGAGGCATTCGCAATTCGATGAGGTTCGTGGAACACGTAAAGAACTTCTGACTAAGCTGTAATAATAATTTGTTGAAATTAACGTTAGACTTTGTATGTGAAGTATTTACTCATCAATCGACATTCTGCAATTTCAGACATCATATGCCTTTCACTTCACTGTTTTAGTTTCTAAACGTAGTACTGCAATAGACGAATCATGCAGCATAGGCAGGGTTGTACGATTTTGTTCTATTTAATTTGGGAAATTGCTTTGACCTGCAGAAGCAATGTACTTAATGCAAAATGTAAAATGTACTTTGCACAGTTCAAAATCCCACAGGGATATGAAGTAGACTCTATGTCATTATATTTTAAATCACAGGCATAAAATCCAGGAATACTGAATAAGCTGAAAACAAATACGAAACCCGTCCGATAAAATATACTTTATAGCAATGTACAGTATTGTGCATGTACCATAGTATGTTACTTTATTATTAGCGTGAGCAATCCAAGTATGACAAAGTAATTAAAATGTGTTAATTACATTCCACATGCACTTGTATGGCTGAACTTATGCAATGTACATATACAAGTAGTTTGAGAGCTAGATACACGTATTCTGGTAAATAGCAATCAAGTCAATCTGTAAGGGCACTATGAGGACTTTTGGAAATGAAATGCTACAAATCTACTCTATCACCACAACTTTTCGCAAGAGTAGCAAGTAGCAACTTGTGTTTCAACACAGTATATTGAACTATCATAATATTCTCTAGTTTTGTCGAGTTTGTATTATTACGGAACGGGAAAATTAGATGAGATGAGGTGCGATGTTTCCAATCTGACAAATTTATCGATAAGGGCACTATGAGGACTTTTGGAAATGAAATGCTACAAATCTACCCTATCACCACAACTTTTCGCAAGAGTAGCAAGTAGCAACTTGTGTTTCAACACAGTATATTGTACTATCATAATATTCTCTAGTTTTGTCGAGTTTGTATTATTACGGAACGGGAAAATTAGATGAGATGAGGTGCGATGTTTCCAATCTGACAAATTTATCGGAATTGCTTCTCTCGACCGTGCGTCCTTGGGGACAACACGAACACTGCTGGTTCGAAGCATGCATGGAATTACTTTTCCTTTAGTTTGGAACAAAATTAACTCTCTGGTAAAGAAACTGAGTGTAGGACTAGACATTTTTTCAACTTGTACATGTTTCAAGAAATATTTTCAATATTACTAATATATTTTACTTTATGATCCAAATTGATAGATTCGTAAGGATAAGTCAAATAACCTGGTCAAGAAATTGATCAGTGGATTAAAAAAAATGTTTTACTTTTTTTAAATCTAAGCACATGTGTATAAAAAACCATTAGTGTAAAGAATTAAAATCCTAGTGTAGTGGTTCTTATCATTAGGAATTTGCAGAGAAAGGATTAAAAAACAATTTTGTACCGCAGCTGAATAGCAACTTGAATGAAATACATTGTGCTTTGCGTGCCTCAAGAACTTTTTCGTCTTTTCAGGTTTCCTACTTGTTTGCTACAGAACATGCCGTCAAAAATGTTGTACATCTTTTAGACGTAATTTGACACCATGCGACCCATGAATTCCCATGAGCATTTCTGACAAAAAATGGTGAAAACTTACACTTGTGACATTTTCTGGATAAAAATCATGTTTCCTTTTCCTCAATACGCTTCCACGTATATGGCACAACGCCAAAAATGTAATATGATTTAAACTCTTACTAAGAAGTAAAAAATGTACAGAGGAATTCTCATACAAACAGCGATTTTAGAGAAGTACATCTAAAGTAATTAGTTTTCATATAATTTTACTCAACTTGATCAATTCTATTTCAATTAAAATATTTCCATTTTATGTTATTTTATACTATTTAAGAGGTATTATATTTATTAGAGCAGAATAGGCAACGATTTTTATTGAAATGAATCAGTAATAAGTTTTCGAGTGAAATTAACCAGTAGCGTGGAAGCCTCTTACTGGACTCTTTTATTTATAGAGAGAAGGGTCGTTCTTAGGAAAGTACGTAAAATGCATTCATTCGTTTCAATGCATAGACAAATAAGAGTAGCATACAAATGTACAATACAAACATAAGTTATTCGGAGAATGGGGTATGTTAAAAAACGAGAAGCAGCTCTGAACGGACTGGTGCCGCCAACAGGCATTGGAGATCTGCAAGGAGAAAGTAAAAAACTAGGTTCGGAAACAATAAAGTTTTCTCATCCGGAGTTATTCAATTTTTGATGAATTCTACAGACTACTCTACACTCATCTCTTTCCATTTGGGCTCCCTTCCTCGTCCAGAAGGCTCAACTACAATACTACCAGTTCTCCTGTCAAGCTGAAACCTAATGTTGTAGACAAGTACACAACAAAGTGTTTTTAAGAAAAAATTTTCTCCAACTCTACGTTTCAATGTTAACAAATATGCAAATGAGTAAAACCGGATCCGGAAGTTTGTGGCTTGGACTATTCACTGTTAAGCATGCTAAATTGTAGCATGTGTAATTTTGTTGCTTCCACTAAATGAAGTGAGATATTTATATTTCATATTGAGCCTAAGAGTATCCTCTGGCAAAATGTTTCCAAATCAGACGATAGAAAAATGTCAAAATGAGCACGCTTTCTCCGGTTCAGAATTTTTAACCCTTCCCTCCTCGTTCTACTAAAATATTAATACACAACTCGCTCTTGGATGACGTTGATGGTGAGAAAACAATTTGGAAGCCAGCCGAAAGTAAGCCTTTACCAAATAAGAGTTATACAG
Organism: Thalassaphorura encarpata; assembly: GCA_009869925.1. NCBI lineage: Eukaryota > Metazoa > Arthropoda > Collembola > Poduromorpha > Onychiuridae > Thalassaphorura > Thalassaphorura encarpata. Next base: position 9,893 of record WJEZ01002841.1, read on the forward strand.
CTTCAATTTCTCCAGTGGTTTAGAATTTTCTAAGGAAAAAGGGAAAACTAGGGTAGTCAGAAAGCTTCCAATTTTTTGTGAGAGGGAAAAATGACCGAGGCGGGTCGCGTCCACTCAAGGAAACAAGAGAAATCTATCAAATCCTTGATCCATTACTTCCAATCCAAAAAAAATTCCCGAAGGATCAGATACTCGGAGAGCCCAGTCCAGCAAGCATTCGGCCTTAAGCACAGCCTCCACATTCTGAATCCAAAATCCATTCTGTAGCTCTTCCAATTCAATTCCACAAAACTATGATGCTCCGTGCATACATATTGAATGTGAGCTTATGACAAAAGAAGGGCAGACCATCAGACCCGCTGCAGCATTGGTCAAATTTTTCTTTAGATTGTTTTGGAGGACACGTAGAGGAAGGAGGAGGGATGAAATGAAGCAAGATGAATTTTCTCACAGACGATCTCACTTTGTTTCTGTGATTTATTGCTTTTGAAAATATGGTTATTTGCTAGTCATGACTTGGGAATAGGCTGCCAGGTACGTGATGAAAATTATTTAGTCGCTCTGCTATGTTTTGAATTCCTTGAATCAACTCAACCTCCTTTACATCTAATCAAAATATACCCTTAAAACTCTGATTTCTTTCAGTGCATAATAACAGCATTCATAATCTCAATGAGTCATTGAGTTACAGAAGTTTTTAGAAAATATATTATCCCCGTCTATAAACTTATACTACGAGACTAGTAATTCATTCTATTTCCCTAGATTCGCTCTTGATGGCAACCCTAGCGTCAACCCCGACACTGAATCCATGGAATGAGAAGTCCATTAATCCCTCGGAATTTTTAGACAGGGGCAATAAATTGCAGATCGTAGCGAAAGCGAGAGAGCTATACCCTTTACGAAAAGACGTACGTACCCTCACTAGTCAAGTTCTGCCGACCCAACTCCGGGATGAGAAATGTAGTAAGCAGGTTAATTTTCATTTTCATTTGGAAGAGGAAAATAATGGATGGAGTTGAGCTGAGCCTTGCCTGCTATGGTACTGGAAGGAATGATGGGTGAACAAACAAGGGGTCTATAAATCTTCGAATGTATTTTCTAGAAAAGAATAATGGCAAGTGTCAAACAAGCAAAAATTACTCCTCGACTTTCCCTCTTGAACTTTCTCACCTTTCATTCGACTATAAAGGCTATATCTATATCACCCGTAACCAAATCCAAGTTTTGCCTAGAAAGACTAAGAGGAAAGCAGGAGCGGAGATAGTGTTCCTCCAGTTACTTTCACCTAATAAATTATCCTGGGATTTAATACGCTTTATATTATCTCATCCCACCCAATCCTCCTTTTCAATACGAAAACTTGCATAACAGCAACCTGAGAATACTAATAATGAACATTACGTAGTAGTGGTACGCAAGTATTGCATTACCCCTTGAAAGGGTTGATGAAATCCAATGCCGCACTTAAAGTTGAAATAGGATCCTGATGGAACGTTAGTCTACCCTGTCATACGGAATCCCACAAGAGCCATTAAAGTTGGATCTGCTTTAGTTTTTTTCTGAGGAGTGCGACTAATCAGTCAATATGTAAGGAAAAAGATTTTCTCAATCTTCTTTGCTGCCGAAAGGTGTGATTGGTATGTCACAAGGTTGTAATATTCTCGATCAAAAGTATTATTCCAAATAAAACTTTTTCATATCCTAAAAATCTCTTGTTGGAATCCTAGGAATATCTTAGGACAAGATTTTGAGTCGAATTGGATTGTAACACGGAAAAGGCAAAAAAAAAGTTTCCCAATGGAGTTGAGTAAGTTTGAAATCTTCAACATTTTATTGTTTTACGACTTAGGGGATAGTCTTTGGCTTACTTCGTTCTTTCAAATCTACCAAACTCTGAAGACAACTATGGAAGATAAGCACATATGTCGCATTGAGTTATTTGCAAGGAGGATTGGTTGAGAGGGTTAAACTTATTGGAATTGGAATTTCTTCAATTTTAACCAATTTCAAATATGTTCAATCGTAGTGACTTTTGAAAAGGTTTAGTGTTTTTGGTAAGATAAAGTTCTCTGTCCTGAACTCAAATTCTTACTAGTTAACCAACTCTCAATGAATTTTACACCAAGAAAATTCCAAACTAAACTTCGCATAAATGATTTTGTAATATTTCAAATCACCAGGTGATATGCATCGCATATGTCCTTATATTAATTTGAGATAAGAGTAGAGAGTAGAGCATTCATTTAACTAGCGATAGAAGTACTGTAGAAGGTGTTATGTTACAATAAATGATAAATTGTTTTCCACATTGGTTTCGAAATTTAAAAAGCCTAAAGGAGAGCCCAGAAAAATAATCACGTATTGGTTCAATAAACCAGGATTGCCTTGACATGC
>WJEZ01002842.1:0-12288 GCA_009869925.1 Thalassaphorura encarpata
CCCAAACATTTTACCTGCTGCACCTCCGCCGTCGTCGACCTAAAAAGTTCAATGTATCTCGCCCCAATCGATTCCCTGTGCTTAGCCAGTGCGGGCGCCGCATCTTCTTCATTTTTAAATAGCACGAATGCGTCGCCAGTGGCGCGCCCGTCTGGGCGTCGCACAAACAAAACGCCTTCTTCAGCGTCCAGGACGGAAATTGCGCTAGGTGGCGTTGAGAAAAAGTCGAGCTGTTTGGGGGGTAAATTAAAAAAATTACTGGTCGGGAATTGGTCGGAAAATCGTCAAAAAAATAACTGGTCGGAACGAAACTTTTGTAAAATCGTCGATAAATGAAAGCTGGTCGGAAAAACTGGTCAAAGTGTCTACAAAAAAATTTGGAGGTAAAAGTGTTAAAAAAAATGGGAAAATTGGTCGGAAAATTGGTCGGAAAAACGGTATAAAAATAGTACTCGTCGAGAAATTTTTATAAAATGTCAAGGAAAAAACTCATCGAAACATCTCGGAAACTCGTCAAAACTGGTCGACATATTGTACTGGTCGGAATGTAAATTGGTCAAAAAACTAAAAATATTACAAAAACTGGTCAAAGTCGTCGGAAAAACTGGTCGGAAAAACTGGTCGGAACTGGTAGAAAATACGTCTAGACTCGTCGGAATGAAAACTGGTCGGAAAATGTCTAGAATCTTCTGAAAGTGGAAACTGGTCGGAAACTGGTCCAAATCGGAACTTTGTCAAAAATCAACTCACAACTTGCTTCGCAGTACAATCATAGGGCAATCCACGCATGCGCACGATGACTGCTGCTCCTTTGATGAGAAAGGCTTGCGCTTCCGTGTTGGTCCCTAAGGAGAGACAGACCATGACAACCAATTTTAAAAAAAAAATAGCAAAAAACGCAAGTACATCTTTCCAAATCAAATCCAACACCCTTCCTAGTAGGCAAAAGAATTTTTCTCGGGCCATTTCGGTTCATTTTTTTTATAGTGTGTTGCTATGGGAGCTTGGTCGGTTTTTTTTTTCAGCTTTTTTCACAGGGTGCACTTTTAATTTGTCTCTTTCCAGGATTAAAAAACTTTTTCTGGCGTTGCTATGGAGAGCAGTTTGTTTTTTTACACTTTACTGTTGTTTTCTGTTAATTTAATTTTGTCTCTTAAATGAGGTTAAAAAACAAAACAACAAATCTCCAGTCTTGTGGTAACCATGGGAATCTTTAAACTGTCCTCTCTTCCTCCCTTCTGCTGACCAAGTTTGTCGTCAACAGTTTTTTGCTGTGCTGGCAATTGCCATGCACTCTCAGTTTAAAAAAGATAAACACGTTATCTCCTTTGAGTTTTAATCTTTTGCTGCTGTGTAGTGCTATGCTAGCTGCTCTGGGAATTAAAGTCAGTGTACTACAGTGTGTGTGGGATTAAAATTAAAGAGTTCATTTCTATGGCAACGCCAAGGCTCATGTAGCCATCTGGCGGGAGAATGAAAATTCTGTCGACGTGGCAGTAGCTCGTGTGAGAGCTCGTGTGAAAGCCAAAGTGAATTTAGCCCTAGTTGCCCTAGCGACTTAAGCTGATTAAACATGGTGACGAAAATCTGAAATACTCTAGCAGAAGGTGACAAGTTGCAATTAGCATCCGTGGCCATAGCAAAAATGGACATAGCAACTCAAAAATGGACATAGCAACTCAAAAATGGTCAACACTTTAAACCTACCATCTCGTCTCAATATTTTTTTTTTGCATCTCCTAATCCCTAGCAACGGAAAAATCACCCTAGCAACGGAAAAAATAACAACCCCCCCCCAACTCACCCCCCGCCACAGCCAAAAAGTCCTCCCCCGTTGCCTTGTACACTTCAATGTAGCGTTGGCCAATGTGATGTTTGTGCCTGCGCAGAGCCATCTCTCGGTGAGACTCGGAACTGAAGCGAATCAGAGCTTCTCCGTTTCGACGACCTTGAGGGGATAGGCAGAGGGCCACGCCGCCTCTGAAAAAGTTACAATTATACAAAATTGGAACTCAGACGTTGGTAATGGCTATGGTAATTGCTCATTTACGATATGTGAAAAGGTAAAATCAGGTATATATGGTAGCGCTACTACCCAACCCGTGTTAGTATCTGTTGCTATGGTAATTCAGCAATTCTCAATGTCATTCGTTACTATGGTAAAATTGCGCCCATGGAAACGTTTGGTTGCTATGGGAAAAATTGCTGAATTTCCATGTACAAACACGTTACAAACGTTGCTAATGGCGAAAATTACAATTCTTCCTGGTCAGCCAAAAACACAAAAACTCACTTGGCAATGTTCAACCCTCTGAAGAATCTGGCAATGTCCTGGTCCGAAGACTGCCATGGCAACCCGCGGGCTCGGACGATCGTGTTTGGGTCGATTTCCTCGGAGCGGGAGCTAAAAAATTTGAAATTAAATTTAGAAATTGGGGGGCGTGGCTTGGTAGGTGGGAGGGGTTAAGAAGGGCGTGGCTAGAAGGGGCGTGGCTAAGTCTGGGCTTGAATTTGGGCTAAAACAAGCGTGGTTTTAAAATTGGGCGTGGCTAAAACTGCTAAAAACATGGGGGGCGTGGTTTTAAACTAACCTCTGCGATTTTGCGAAAAAAACACAAAATTACAAGGGGGCTACACTAGAGGGCGTGGCTAGCCTATACTGTCTAATTCTGGGCTTGAATTTTGTACACTAGATGGCGTGGGCTTATTTGAAAGTGGGCGTGACCACTAGATGGCGTGGGCTTATTTGAAAGTGGGCGTGTACACTGGGGGGCAATTATCTGAAAGTGGGCGTGACCACTAGATGGCGTGTACCACCAGATGTCATAGGTGGGAGGTGTTAAGAAGGGCGTGGCTAAGTCTGGGCTTGAATTTGGGCTAAAACAAGCGTGATTTTAAAATTGGGCGTGGCTAAAACTGATAAAAACATGGGGGGCGTGGCTTTAAACTAACCTTTGCAATTTTGCAAAAAACACAAAATTACAAGAAGGCTACACTAGAGGGCGTGGCTAGCCTATACTGTCTAATTCTGGGCTTGAATTTTGTACACTAGATGGCGTGGGCTAAAACTGCTAAAAGTTAAACACGGGTTAAAAGTGGCCTAGCAATGAAATGCACACTAGGGGGCAATTATTTGAAACTGACCACCAGATGTCACCACTCACCAAATCCCGGGTTCCAACTTCTCTTGAATCCTCTCAACTTCCCCAAACACGTGACCGTTGCGAATCAAATGCTGAGTTATTTTTAGCATCTGGTCAAATTTTGAATTTTGGTCGTCTGGGATGGCCAGGGCTAAATTGGTATTAAAAATACTGGTTGTTATGAAAAATGAAAGTAACAGCAACAGGCAAAGCAAAAAGCGAACCACCCTAAACTACAAGCAGACAAGGGAAAAAAACAAGTTTTCAAGTTCAGGGACGGACAAAGCAGAGGTAAAAAAAAAAGTTTAAAAGGCAAAAGGCATAGCAATTTTTTTCCGCTGTTGCTAAAATCTGGATTTTTGACATTTTTTCATTCACTAACGGAAAAAAACTTAATAGAGATTTGTCAAATTTAGAGAAAAATGTGGCCAGAGCAACCGGAAAATTACAAAAAAAAAAGCTAGCCACAGTCCATAGCAATGCTCTCCAGAACTGGCCAAACTTTTGCAAATTTAGCAGAAACAGCCCCTAGCAACTGGAAAATCAAAATTTCCTCATGGCAACGGTGGGAAAAATGTAAAAAAAAGAAACCTATAGCAACTGTAAAATTACAAGAAAAGCTAGCCAAAGAATAACAACTAACACCCCCATAGCAACCATGAAAATGCAAAAATTTCCCATAGCAACCAACAAACATAGCAACGCAAACAAACTCACCCGCCATGCCCCCCCCGTAGTCCAAATCTCCCACGTCAACCCCCACCCTCCCCAACTCGCAACTCAAGTCGTAAAAAGTCCAAAAATATTTTTCCAATTTCAAATCCTTTGCGCATGCCTCGGGGTGAAGGGACTGGCGGAGGGGGAGGGGGGACTCGGCTAGTAACACAAGGGTGGGGTAGGGGGTTAAAAGGGGGTGGAGCTAGGGGGGAAATAGTTGTCAAAATTTTTTACTTCATTTTTGGTTACTGTGCATTCTCACGTTTTTTAACCTTGGAAACTCTTTTAATTTCATTCTATGGGCTTACAAAATTCAGCTAGTTTCCATGCCTAGTTTTCATTTAAACTCTACTCCTTTCTTTGTGTGTGTTTTTCCTTAGGAACTGTTAACGTTTGGCAATTCACTTCCTAATTGAAACGTTTAACTCTCCAAACTTTTCATTTCTCCTTGGCAACTACGCTAGTTGCTCATCTTTGTCTCTTTGAAACTTTTTCCTTGGCATCTGGATTGAGCGTTTGACTTTAAACGATGGCAACTCTCTAAAAATTTTTTTAGCCTTTCCTTGACAACTCTTACAAAAAATTTGGACTTGGAAAATACCCTGGGCAACCCGTGGTCTACTGCAACTTTCATTTGGAAAACTTTTTTTCGCCTCTCCTTGGAAACTCTGAAAATTTTTACACTTTTCTTTTGGAAACTCTTTCGTCTACTTTTAAAATTTTTCATCTTCTGTCCCTATAGCAAAATTCCCCATAGCAACTCACCTCCCCCAACACTTGGTCCAAACCCTTTGCCTTGGCAACCATTTCCTCCGTCAGCCCAGTCGCTTTGCACTCTTCGCTCAGTCCATTTTCGTCGAACGTGGATGGGCGGACTGGGGATGAGAAGGTTGTGAGGAGCTGGAACAAAGGGATAAATAAAAAATCGACATAGCAACGAAAACGTAAAAATGAGACAAATGGTCAAAAGAGTTAAAAAAATTCAGGTGAAAAATTCAGAGTTGGCAATGGGAAATGGCCCTTGGAAACTTTACTAAACTTAAAAAATCTCCATAGCAACCCAAAAAAACCTCAAAAATCTCCATAGCAACAATTACCCCCCAAAAAACCGTTCTAAATCAGTAAATCATCCAGAATAAACTAAAAAAAACACCATAGCAACGCTCACCTCTCCCTTCCAATCAACAACTCCAATCTGGATCATCACGATTTCCTCTTCGTCAGATCCTAAATTTAGCCCATTTTGTCCAGCCGTTGCGATGTGCAAGACGCCAATGTGTTGTTGATTGTCCATTTTTGGTCCCTTAGTTACCCCTTAGCAACCGGTAGAAAGAAAACTTAAAAAATAAAATAGCCACCCCGCAACCAAAACCAACGTACGTGGTGGAATTTTTCTCACATCTCTGATTACAGGTTGTCATGCCATTTGGCTTACCTGTTGCTTACCTGTTGCTAGCCTGAGGGTAACAAACAGGTTGGGACACACAGGGTGGTTCGCTATTGTTGTGAGGTGCATAGATTCTATATTATTGGCACTACGGCAAAATATGCTACAAGTTTTTGAAAAATTTTGCGAATGCTACTTGAAATTCTTTGTTAACCAGGGGAAATATTTTTAAAAATGAATTTCGTGACGGAGGCAAACTATGGTCAAAAATTGACAAACTAATTGCAGAAAAGTTTGGAATAGTTTTGAAAATTTTGTCTTTGGAAAAATTTTAAAATCTAATCTGAATTTAATTTCTATGGTTTTNTTTGGAAAAATTTTAAAATCTAATCTGAATTTAATTTCTATGGTTTTTGTGAATTGGTCATCCTGGCAAACAAACTATTGCAGGAAAATTAGCCATGAAACTGACTGTTTGGAAAAGTTTAAAAAGCCTTTGTTTGTTTCTAACCTTTGTTGCCAACAACGTGTTGTAAAAATGTGATGCAAAAATAAAACACAATTGTATGAACAAAACACAGTTTAATTGGAAAGTCAAAAAAATGTTTACAAAAACAAGAATAATCCAGCAGAGTTGTCCAGGAGGTTGTTCATCGTTGTCCAGCGGCCTTAGGCGGCCCGTTTGACTGGAAATAGAAAATTTAAAAGGCATGAAGGAATAAATTCTAATTTCGGAAAATTTTTTCGTGTACTTGGGACTAAAATTCTGTCCTCCACTCTGGCGAGCAAACTTTTCTAGTGACTTTAGAAATTGACAAAAACTTTTAAACACTTGTAGAAACACTTGATATTTTTAGCCTCAATTTCCAACGTTACAATGGAAGGAGAAACCAACCAATGCCATGGCAACGGAACTCGTCCCAATTTTAGCCCAATTTCCCCCATAATTCAACGTTTTCACACGACAATTTTTAATTCAATTTTTGATGACTCTAGAAATTGAAAATTAATCTTCATAGCAACCCCAAACCCAAAATTATCAACTTTTGTACACTTGTCAATTTTTAGCCTTTTTAAACACAACGCAAACAAACACACTTTCAACCAAATACATCCCCATGGCAAATTTTCGTGTACTTGGGACTAAAATTCTGTCCTCCACTCTGGCGAGCAAACTTTTCTAGTGACTTTAGAAATTGACAAAAACTTTATTACACTTGTAAAAATACTTGTGGATTTTTAGCCTCAATTTCGTTACAACTGAAGGAGAAATGGTCAACCAATGCCATGGCAACTCGTCCCAATTTTAGCCCAATTTCCCCCATAATTCAACGACAATTTTTAACCAAAATCCTTTGATGACTCTAGAAATTGAAAATTAACCATAGCAACCCCAAATCCCAAAATTATCAACTTTTGTACACTTGTCATTTTTAGCCTAATTTTTTAAACAACAACGAAAATAAACATTAAAACAATTTAAACACACTTTCAACGCAAATACAAATCCCCATGGCAACACATAATTTCCCCCAAACACCAAACCCCCCCCCACCCCCAACTCACCCTCAGTCAACCCCTTCACCTTCAACCTTTCCGCAGTTTTCAAAAAGGCGGGCAACGAGTCCTGCGGAACGTTCACTTCTCCAGCGTACATGAATTCCAGAATGGACTGGAGATGGTTGAACGGAACGTCTTTGAGGATGATGATTGGGTGTTTGGACGGGTTGTTCTGGAAATAACAAATGCAGGTAGAAAATACGACAACCAACTAGCGAAAGCATTTTCAACCAAGGGGTTGCAATTATGTTCTAGTGCATCAAGAAAATTTTGAAACTCATGGCAACGAAAAATCAAGACAAAACATAAAAACTGTTGGCAACAAAATCCAAACAAAACGAACCAAATCCCATGGCAACCCAAGTGAAATTAAATGACAATTTCTCATGGTAAAAACTGAAAAATGCTCCCATGGCAACGCTAACCCCAATCTTAACCATTTCCCAACGCAACGCTAACGAAAATGACCCAAAATAGCAACTACCCCATGACAACTTGCCTTAGCAACCACCTAACCCCATAGCAACTAACCCCATAGCAACCACCTAACACCATAGCAACCACCTAACCCCTTAGCAACCACCTAACTCCATAGCAACTACCCCATAGCAACCACCTAACCCCATAGCAACCACTAACCCCTTAACAACTACCCCATAGCAACCACCTAACCCCTTAGCAACTACCCCATAGCAACCACTAACCCCTTAACAACTACCCCATAGCAACCACCTAACCCACAGAAGAGACTTAAAATAAGGAGAACAAGCACTGAGCACCATTTTGTGTGCCTTGCAAGTTTGTCCATCGCAGGCAAGCGTCACATCAGTGAAACTACGCTCAGTTCTCAAATGCTTGAAGCAAGTGACGATGTTTGACTGGAAATCGTTCCAGCGGAGACAGAACTGTTGTTGGTCGGCCATTGTTTAAATTGTTAAAAATTAATAGGTCAAAAATTACTACGGGTGATTTCAAACAGGAGGAAAGCTTTCTCGATGCTCGATGGGTTTGTTTTCCGTGGCTACGTGTGCAAAGGGAATATCTCCTTCATTAATGAAGCCTATGTGGGTGTTTGTCTGTGAACGCATGGATTTCGCTGCGGTGTGTGTGTTTTTGAAAAGTTCACATGGAAACGCATGTCGCTAGAATTTCCCGGATGCGTAAACAAGGAAAAATCACTTTAACTTGGCAAAAAAAGGATTTGAATGAATTTTGAAATTTTCTAACGTTTACATAAAATTCCCATAAAGTGCATTGGCAAATAATTTTGAAATTTTCCCAGACAATTTTTCTATTCGCAAAAAACAATTTATTATCAACCGTACAAAAAAAGCTCAACTAATAGCAACCCCATTGATGGTCACAGCAGAATGTCCAATATCCTCATAGATATGCTCTTGATTTGGACTGTCATAGTAATGCTGCGTGGGAAGGTGCAAACAACACCATTGGTTCTTCTTTTGCGCATGGCTCGTTCTCCCCAGATTTTGTCCTTCTTTTCCTGTGCCAGATTAGTCCAGCTAATAGTAACAAAATAGCCACGCCCACAGCAGCAGAGCCAATCACAACAACGGTAGAGATCGATGGGTCAACACACTGGGGCAAATTGACCCATGCACCTTGGCTACAGGTTAGCAGGCTGGAGCCGACCAGAGCGTAGCCTTCAGTGCAGGTGATATGGGAGGAGTTTTGAAATGAGTTTGGAATTGAGGGTGGTGGTGGGCAGGGGGATTCTGTAAAGATTTTTGAATTTGTAACATGGCAACCGGAAATTTTTAAATTTGTAAAATGCCATGGCAACCAAAGATTTTTAAATTTGATGCCATGGCAACCGGAAATTTTTGAATTTAATGCCATGGCAACCAAAGATTTTTGAATTTAATGCCATGGCAACCGGAAATTTTCAAATTTGATGCCATGGCAACCAAAGATTTTTAAATTTAAAAAACAAATTTCCATAACAACACACTACCCATGCACCTTGGCTACAGGTTAGCAGGCTGGAGCCGACCAGAGCGTAGCCTTCAGTGCAGGTGATATGGGAGGAGTTTTGAAATGAGTTTGGAATTGAGGGTAGTGGTGGGCAGGGGGATTCTGTAAGCAACCAGAATGTAAAATGCCATGGCAACCAAAGATTTTTAAATTTGTAAAATGGCAACCAGAAGTTTTTTAAAATTGTAAAATGCCATGGCAACAAAAGATTTTTAAATTTGTAAAATGCCATGGCAACCAAAGATTTTTAAATTTGATGCCATGGCAACCAAAAACAACACACTCACCCCTACAAATGGGCTCCGCCCCATCCCACTCCCCATTGACACACCTCCTCCTTTCCCCCCCGACTAGTTCAAACCCCCTGGGGCAGGTGTAGGTGGCGATCCCTCCGGCAGTGTACTTTGTCACCAGGGCCTTTTCCGATAATGGTGGGCAGGTTATTTCTAATAAAAAAAGTTATTTATCCCATGGCAACACACCCACGCAATACTCACCTCTACACTCCACCCTCCCCCCCTCCCACTTTCCCCCCTCGCCGCAGGTCATTTTTTCCCCGCCTTTCAGCCCATACCCGTTATCACACTCGTAGATAACTGCACTATTCAGAGTAGTTGAATTAGAAACAATGCTGTACTTCCCATTGGCAACGCCAGGTGGCTCTCCACAGTCAACAAACGTACAAGTAGTAGCAGCATCGTTTGTCCAGTTCCCATTTTCAGTACAAGTTAGCGTCGTAGCCCCCTCTAGTTTAAACCCCCTCTCACATCTAAACTTGATGACAGAATTAATTTTGAAAGTTTGGCGGCGGGAAGTGGAAGTAATTAGGGAGCGTGGGGCTGAGCGGTCGTTTAGGGTGACCGATAGGATGGCGTGGGGTGGGAGGGGTGGTTCCGGGCAGCGGGTTTCTGGAAATAGAAAATTTGGTTAGGGCGAAATTAGGGCGAGCGAAAATTAGGGCGAGCGAAATTAGGGCGAGCGAAGCGGAAAATTAGGGCAGGCGAAGCGCAAGGGCGAAACTCACCCTCACAACTAGGACTCCCCCCACTCCAGTTCCCATCCCTCGTACACTTCCTCTCCTCGTCCCCCTTGAGCTTGTACCCCCCTGCGCAACTGTACGTCACTATGGAGTCAAGATATGTAGACGTAGTGTAGCTCAATTGTCCGTATACGATGGGTGGGACGCGTCCGCAGTCGACATCTAATACAAAAGGGTGTTAATTTTGAAAACTTACACTTGGCGCTCAACTTACAAACACACTGAGGCTCCTCCCCACTCCAGCGTCCGTTGCCAAGACAAGAACGCGCAGATTGGCCCACCAAATAGTGACCTGGGTCGCAGTGGTAGTGGATGATACTGTTTACGGTCAAGTCGAAACCAATTATATAAGAGCCTAGGGGAACGGGGGGTTCAGGGCATGTGACCACTAGTGGGTGAAATTTAAAAATTGTCATAGAAAATTTATTAGCCGCGGGAAATAACGAGAAATTACCAAAATTAATTTAAAAACCTCACCTTCACACCCAATCTCCACCCCCTCCCACCCCCCATCCCCCCCACACACCAACCCCCCTTCCTCCCCCCAGTACCCTTCGTCGCAGTGGACTCTCCCAGTATCTCCATACTCCGTCCCATTAGCCACAAACTTCCCATTAGCAACCCGGGGCAGGTTGCAACTCACGTGATGACAAGAAGGTGGGGTTGGATTCCAAACTCCACCCAGTACACAAGTTGAAGTTTTCGACCCAATCAGAATAGACCCATGGTTACAGTTGTAGTTTGATATAGAGCCTGGGGTTAGCCCAGTCGTTGTCACGGTCCCGTTTATGAGGTTTGGTGGGATGGGGCAGGATGAGACTAGACGAGATATGCATTTTTAGCCATGGGCAACTGGTGACCAATTTATTTGGCTACTAGTGGTAACTATGGGCAACATACCCAAACAGGCTAAAAAATTATTGCTAACTACTGACATACCCAAACACTGAGGCTCCTCCCCTGACCACCCCCCATCCTCTCTACATCTCCTGGCTTTGAAACCTACGAGTGTGTAATTGCTATCGCAGGTGTAGTTTGCAGTTGATCCGTAAGTCGTTCTGTTCACTTCCACCCTCCCGTTTAGTAAAGTTGTGTTTAGCCGTCCGCAGTCGACATCTATGAAACAAGTTATGAAAACCCATGGCAACCTCTCCCAAAAAACCAAAAACTCACATCTACAGTTCGGAGCCACCCCTTGCCATTTCCCACGATCACAGACTCTTCTCCTCCCCCCCTCAACCACCCACCCCTCCTGCGCACACTTGTAGTGCACCCCACCCTCAAAATATTCCACTTCCGTCCCCCCCTTCCGATCAACAGAGGAACATTTGGATCCAAATTCACAAATAAAATTCCCCTCAATGCTACACCCCACATCATTCCACGCCCACTCCCTCCCGCCATCTAGCACAATGCAATTCTGAAGCCCATTGTAATTGTTTGGTTGGTCTTTTGCCCATAGGGGGCGGGGGATGGCCGCAGAATTGACTGCATTACGCCACGTACGAGAAGTGTAAGATGGATCCCGCTGGACGCCGATGAAAAACGTTTGTTTTTTTAAAACGTGTTTTTGTAGCTGGAGGCGTTGGTTGAGAAGGCTGACTGGGTATGGGTGGGATAGTAAATTTCCAGAACGAGAGGTGCATTGGATGGAGGCGGAAGTGTAGTCTGCGTTTGCGTGGACCATTTCGTAGCAGGTTTGATTAAAATGGAGGATGTGGGGGGAGGGGGAGGGTGGGGTGCATGCTGAGGGGTCTGCAAAGAGTGTGTTAGTGGTTTTGTAGTTTGTTTTTGTAATTGCCATGGCTACCTGTTTGTGAGTAGATCTGACTCTCGCAAATTGACAAAGACCCATCTCCGACCATGATGATGAAAACGAATTGGCCTATGATTGGTCTTGCGCATTTGTAGGTTTTGTTGGAGGCTAAGAGAATTTTTTTTAGATTTTTAAAGTTCATTTTTTATTACTACTACTCACCAACCCCCTCCCAAGCACACAGAGGGTTCTTAGCACTCGTCGTTGAATTTCCCACCCGGATTTCGATATCTGGTTGTGGTGAGGTTTCTGGAATGTTTAGCCGCAATTTTTAAAAAGTCTGCGTAATTGTAGACGGATAATTTAGCCGCAATTTTTAAAAATAATTAAACTCACCCCCTCCAAATTGAAGGCGAATGTAGTGAACGTCCATTGGAGTTAGTAGGTCTGCTCGCCACCAGGGGGAGGATTCTGGTTTTGTTGTTTTGCAGTTGCCAGGGGAGGAGGAGGAGGTGGTGATGTTTGTGTAGGGGGAGATGTTGGTTGCTATGGGGGGTGGCAAGAGAAAATTTATAAATTGCTAAACTAGTGATTGTGTGTTACAATTTTTTTTTTTAGTTTAAATTGTCTCAAATAGCTATTTCGTCGCTAAGGCTACTACATTATTTAAAAGTGTCTTCATTCTATTTTAAAA
>WJEZ01002843.1:0-12286 GCA_009869925.1 Thalassaphorura encarpata
CAAGCAGGTAAAAAATTATTGGTAGTAGTTGTGAACGCAAAAAAATCCTTCCTTCAGGAAAATTGTTAGTTACGAGGGGAATATTTTGAATTGAGCTACTACTACTTCTTTCCCTAAAAAACATCCGGAGGCATAAAACTGAACCTGGCTGCGCCACAGGAGTGATGGAATTAGGCAAAAAATGCACATTTTATTTTTTCATACAAGCAAAAAATTAGAATCTGCGGGAGCCTATGGATTATTGAGCCAAGCCCTTTGAAAATTTTTGGGTCCAAAACCCCTGTTTTCAAGTGAAGTGAGAATTTTTCTCTGAATCAAAGGAAAATACATAGAATAATAAGTTTATCCTGGTTTTAGTACACGAGTGGGCTTTATTCAGTCCTTAAACTTACGTAAAGGATAGACTTAAACCAGGATTGTATTGTTTGTTTGCTTAGCAGCCCAGAGTCAGTCCCTTAAGGCAAAGCAAGGCAATGAAGCGATAAACTCATTTTTATCCAAAAAAAAAGCTTGTCCCAGATTGTGACAACTTTTTCACCAAATCCCAAGTGTCAACGTCACCGATAGCATATGGAAAAAAAGTCATATTTGGGATAAATTGTATTGATATTATGACGAAGTGGGTCTCAAAGGGTTTTCCTTCATTGATGACATTCTGTTGATCTGGATATTTATCCTGCTGTAACCCTTTACGGAATCGCACAAGCTGTGCCTGCCTCTGTGTGTTAATTCGGAATCAGAGCAAGAGCAAAAATATCCCATTATTTTATGATTGAGGAGATTAATCAAAGGACAATGAGACCGGGACACATTGAATTCTGCCCTGCGTGTGAATTTGAATCAAAAGGGTTCCTCTCTTAATATTGCAATTTTCACTTATATTACAACAACAGATGCCAGACCTCCTGGAGTAGAAGGTCACATCCCAGAACCTGACCTCCCGCTTGGTTTTGACGCCTTGCCTTTACGAAAGATGACAAGGGATGAACTTGAGCAGCAGAGCATGGACGCAACAAGCCCAACAACGGAAAGCGCTTGCTTTGCGCATCGAAGCACAACCGACTTGGCCGGCCTATGTTTTGAATGTTGAAGGGAAAATTAGGAAATTGTTTAATTGAGGAGGATGAATAATTAAAGATGACAGGTGAGAGAAGAATGGATAGGCTAGGCCACCCGTGTGCGTGGCGGATGAATTAGCTCACATGGCATGACAAGGACTCATCCACGACACAACAATGAAAATGAGTAAGGGCAAAAATCCATGGACATGGGCCATAGCTAGGCTAGGCTAAAAGGATGAATGCCCATCCATTTGTTCTTCAAAAGAAGTAGAAAACTCCGACGATGCGGCGATCGGTGGGGCAAGCATTGTACTTATACGTAATAATAAGTCACACACTTCTCCAGTTAACAGGATGATCCACAATTTAGAAGCCGAAGCCATGCCATACCATGATATGTTTGTTCGTTGTTCGTACAAATGAGGACCGGCATTGACAGGGGACAACAATGCAAAACAAAACAATAAATATTATCGAGTGACATGACGGAGCAGCATCAGCAACAGTGTACACACCCAGGATCTCTCTCATTAATATTACATTATAAAAATGTACTTTGAAATTGATTACACAAGTTTTGGATGTTTAGACAGTTTGTCCTTATCTGTTTTTGTATTGGCACATGCACAGGTGCTATTTCCCAATGACTTGATATAAATATTACCTAATTATGACTATGACTGCGAGTGTACAAGTGTCATGTTCTCATTTTTCTGAGCATTGCATTGTGCAGAAGACCTAATTTTACAATGCAACTTTTAGATTTGGAAATAAACTTAACTTGGAATAAAAATTATGTTTTATTTGAGTTTTCATGTAAATAGAAGAAGACGGGACGGAAATTCAGGATTTCTGAGCCTGAACCATTCCAGATCAATAAAACCTAAAGTAGTTCGTTCGTCCTAGTCGTAAACTAGAAAATGAACTTCCATGTACACTTGGAAGTTGAAGTATCCGAATTTTCGACTCGCTTGGTTCTCCCCTCTTTTCTTTGAACTCTGCTATCTTCCGCTTCCCTCCCTCTTCTCACATATTTACGTATAGTAGAATGAAAATACCCGGGTATTGCGCAAGTGTCTTAACAATGTTACATGCTTTTGCATTTTGCTTTCCCCATCCCAATGCATCATCATTCCTTCCTTCCTTCGCACTTTCCATTATCCCAGTACAGTTCTCAGTTTGTATCTACACATATGTTCATAAATCCTGAGAGAACTAACTGTCACGACGTACAAATCCGAAAATCGGGGGAAAAGGGGGAGGTAGATTATCATCAATGCCAGTAATCACATTACACTAGAGCCACCCGGGAGCTAGGCTTGGCTTAGGCTTCCATTCTTAATCATTTCTATAATGTTCCAACACTCGACTCCGACTAGACTTTCCCCGAATTTCCTTACCCCTACTCACAATTTATTTTCCAAAATGGAGCACGCGTTATTTTATTTCACTCCATGGGCCTAGGCTTAATCTTTCCCTTGTTAGCAAAAGTGCCGTGACCATTCTTGACCACCAGTCCGGTCCAGACCCAATTTGGTCAAATGGAAAATGTTTTGCGACACTCGAAGGCGACGACGAATCGACGCACTTCCCAAAAACATATTTCTTTCATTTTCCAAGACAGTTTTAGTGTTTTATTGCCCACTTTTCTTCTTCCTCTTTGTTATTGTCACTTTGGGAGTGAGATGAGGTAGTCGGTCGTGGTCCACTTGGACGGAGCAAGCAGCAGAAGACAAGACAATGGTCAACCGACTCATAAAACTTTCAAAATCCTCGTATTTTAGAATTTTCCAGCAATTTCAAGCCTATTTGTCTCCCCTGCCTACTTTTATTGTTGCTTGACCCATTTGACTATGTAGTTGCCGCTCAACCAAAGTACATCCTTTTACTTTTACCTTCGCGTCATATTTTTACCATCTTATTATCAGCCGGGTGTCCAAAACAAAAATCGTTTCCGTCTTAAAAATATTAAAAGAAATAACATAAAAGCAAGGCAAGGCATGCATGTTTGCATCAAATTTACAAGGAATAAAACCTTATTTCCTCTCTACATCAACTTAACTGGGGTTTTAAACAGTTCTCATTACTGAACAGAGTGTATGTAACAATTTAAATGTGCGTTGCGCTCAAGCTCAAGCTTGATGAAGGCAATACACGCAACTTTGATAAAATTACCAGTCAGGCAGGCAGTCAGGCCATGAGCCCAGACACTGAGAATTAATCTGAACTTTTACGCTAACTATGCTGCAGCGACTGACTTATCTTCCTTGCCTCCTCCTCTCTTGATGGATTTCCTGTATATTAAATGTGTTATTGCGTTGCGAGAGGTAAAGGCAAAATCATCCCTGACCTGACCAAATGTCTGAAAAAAGAGCCGCTGCCGACGATTTGGGCGGCGCGACTAACACCTCAAATAAAGTCAAAATTATATGAGCGGCTGAAGCGAAGAAAAAGAAAAATATAAGAAACAAGGGGAAGAAATTACAAGGATCGCGTCTCATCAAAAAACGCTCACTTCCGCTCCTTCCTTTAGTTTAGGCAAGCTTAAATATTGTCTCTGCTCTGCTCTAGTGCTACTAATATCCAGTCATTAGGTTCTTGGAAATACCGGCTTGCCTTCTACTAAAATACAAAATTTGTGGTTTACCGACTTAGGGAAAGTGAGCCGGAAATTTTCTCAAATAATCATGAATTCCGGTTTATGTTCATGTTCCCACGTATGACTAAGAATATTATTGGACTGGTTCTGACTTGGCTCAATCTAAATGTATTGAATAGATTACGATTTTTAAAGTGCCTCTTATGCCTTCGTCGACACCCAGTAGACAAAGTTATAATTTATCGGAATTAAAAATAGCTCTGCACAATAAACACGACGTACATAATCAAGAAGTGAGCAGCAAGCGACGGACTTGCCATTCTCCTAATTAGGAATCGGATAAGGATTCATTAATTAGTCCTATAATTTTCTTGGCTATATGAAAGTGCTTAGATAAGACGTGTCATACAAAATATATTGTTCTTAGGCTCTAGCTCTGCTACTCTAATTTCATTTCATCGTCGTGGATAGGAAGGAAGAGGAAACTCCAAAACCACATACGCAGTCAACTTGTAAATTCTAATGCCGGCCAATGCTAAATGCTTGCCTTCACAGCAGCAGCAATTTGAGAATTGGATCCAAACTGCTGCTACTTCTTTCATCTGGTGAACAAAGTGAGTTTTTATCATCTCTGCGGTTTTTCTCAACTCAAGAATATATTTACATGCTAAAATTCAAATCCAGCGCCACGCAATTAAGTGTGTTCGAACAACTACAAGCTCAAGCTCATCCAATTATTTTCAACGGTACCGTAGCAAAGTAGTTTTTCTTTTAGGGTGTCAAAACTCTGACCACAACCTTCGCTGTGCGAATGCCATGCCATGCAATGCTAATAACCTTTAGGTTTGGACAATTGGAATTCTGTATACATTACACACACATGGCATGATTTTTTTATAATTGAACTTCGCAGTCATTTGATTGTAGGTCAAACTTTGGGAGACAACAGGATAACCTGAGCCAAATAGAAATAAATAAATGTAATGGATAAGGCCAAGGCAAGGCGTCATTCACAAATACGGTGGACGTGAGAACCCGTGTGAAAGAGATGACATATTTAATAGACCATAATCTCGAGGAGAGTTAAGTTGCAAAGACGAAGACGAAGAAGATCCGATGCCCAAATCTTAAAGACACTTTTGATTTCCGTGGAACCTCAAAGGTTGTTCCAGTAGTCAGTCAGTCTGCCTGGCTAATACTTTGATGACGATTCTCACGGTCATGGTCTTCTTACTCTTTACCCTATCAATGTGAGAAAGGAAACGATTCTGAGCTTCCAGCCTACTTCAACTCCTGTGTTCTATTTATGCATCCTTATGCCTTGCCTTCCTTCTACAGTAGCAGGACATTGGACATTGCATATTATTCCACATTCCGATTCACACCTTATCAATATGGATTATTCGGCCAAATAATTATTTTATACAAGGGAAGTCTGAATCTGTGTGAATATTTATTCCAAGAACTAATGGAGGAAAACTTGACGCAATTTGTAAGACTTGACTTGATATGATAAAAGACTTCTGGACTTTTCTCATTAGCAGTATTCGTAGTACATTCTTCGAATAGGATTCATGACAAATTCTCATTTTATTTGATAACTAATTAACTTTGGATTTTTTAGCAGTCAACATGATTTGATGGCCGTCATCGGAAGTAGAACGAGGAAAATTTTCAACATTTAATGCGACTACATGAAACGAAAGATAAGAAATGTTAAATAAAAACACCATTGAATGCGCAATTGCCTGCCTGTTGAGAATCGTATTATTTGTAACTTGCTTTTTCCTCCTTGTTGTAAATAATTTCCAAACAGGAAAACTTGACGTAATTTGTATGACTTGACTTGATATGATAAAAGGTTCTGGACTTTTCTCATTAGTATTCGTAATACATTCTTCGAATAGGATTCATGGCAAATTCTCATTTTATTTGATAACTAATTAACTTTTGGATTTTTTAGTCAACATGATTTGATGACCGTCATCGGAAGTAGAACGAGGAAAATTTTCAACATTTAATGCGACTACATGAAATGAAAGATAAGAAATGTTAAATAAAAACACCATTGAATGCGCAATTGCCTGCCTGTTGCCTGTTGAGAATCGTATTATTTGTAACTTGCTTTTCCTCCTTGTTGTAAATAATTTCCAAGCGATTGAGCATCTTGAATAAGAAGATTTCCTCAAAAGACCTGAAAAATAGACCACCTTTAGGATGCCACACTAGACAGACACAGACACCAATGGGCATGGGCAGGCCAAACTGGTTGCTTTGCTTTTGCTTGCTGCACTTTTAGCCAACAATGAAAAATGCAATGCTGGTTTTGTTGCATTGTTCAAATCACTTGAACCGAATTTGAGTGATTTTTCACCCAATTATGATGAACATTTATTGTTCAATGTTCATTTTGCGTCGGGTCTAGAAAATATTTTTATATTTCGTATATAAGTCTTGTTTAGAAAAGCAAATGCCAATTCTTCCATACAATAAAGCCAAACCTAGTGCATAGTACATAAAACTTTTTCAGCCCAAGTATTTGTTCCTTCGTATCGTAAGCCATCATGAATTTTCGATTTCAAGTATTGAACCAGCACAAGCAGCGAGGAAGGAGGAGAGGGAGTCTCCGTCCGCTAGAATTGTTCATCCCGATTTCGGAATCAATGCCAGAAGTGTGTTTGGCGCAGGCGTTTTAATGTATTAAATCCGAATTCGGGTACTAAGACTAGACTGAAGAGGAAGACTGGAAAAGATGGGTACCAGTAAAACTACTAGGGTTGAAACTTTCTCTTCGATTTTCCTAAAGAATAGAGTTTGAGTTTGAAGAGCCAGGGAAAAGGATGATGATGAGAATAATGAAGCACAATGCGGGTGAGCTCATTAAAAATGGATTGAACAGAGAACTTGACAGCGTTCCTTAATTAAACGCTGATTTCCTTCAACTAGGGTAGGCACAGGCAGGAGGGTGGGTGGGTACAATTAAGCCTTGTCAAATTGAGTCATGTTACTCTCTTGCAAGAGTTGAGAAGGAAGGCATATAAATTAAATTTCAAGATGAAAGAACAATGCGTTACGTTTCATCTTTACCAGCAGGTGCTAGTGCTACCTGAGAAGTCAGTCAAAGTCAACCATTCATTCATCCGTCACTTTAGTCATGTTCACAACTAGGGTAGGCAGAGGCAGGAGGGTGGGTGGGTACAATTAAGCCTTGTCAAATTGAGTCATGTTACTCTCTTGCAAGAGTTGAGAAGGAAGGCATATAAATTAAATTTCAAGATGAAAGAACCATGCGTTACGTTTCATCTTTACCAGCAGGTGCTAGTGCTACCTGAGAAGTCAGTCAGAGTCAACCATTCATTCATCCGTCACTTTAGTCATGTTCCTTCAAGTAAAATAAATCCTTTGCCAACCCATCATGCTAAGGTAGACGGTTCTTGTAATTAGTAAATGGTAGACAGGAAATTAATGAGAATTGGGTGGGCAAACTACCCTTTTCTAAACCTAGTAATTAGTCCAAAGGCTCCTCAGATGGAAAATATAAGCGTCTAGAATTTCTCTTGGAATTCTTATCACAGTGGATGGCTAAAAAGTCGCGAAACTTTCGAACATTTTATAAAACAAATCTTGCAGGTGAGGAACTAAACCAAACAGAATGGGCGTGGCAGTTTTCATTTTAGTGAATGAGAACTGAGAATATCCAGCGCGGCTTGCTTGGCTGGTACAAAATGCTACTAAAACTAAACGATGTTTTAAATGACATAATGGGCCTGAAAGAAACACGCATAATAAATCAAGTTTAGCAGCAGTCGTAGACGCCATGTCTCTTTTGCAGGCGGGGCTGTCAGTCAGCACACAGTACAGCAAAAATATAAACTTAACTACTGCAGTAGTGCAACACATACTATCAAAAACACTTCCATTGTCTGATTTTCAGTGAAAAGGACGAAAAACCGGTTCTAGCTCCTTGCTCATTGCGCTCTGCTATAAAACACATTGTGCGAATCCTGTCACAGTCACCGCCCATCTTACAATACAGCTCATGTAAATAAATACATGACATTTTTAAAACAAATCAAAGTTGAGTATACAGGAAAATTTACAATCTGGTATTACCCAGGCTGCGACAGAATTTGAAAGTGGAGGGACAACTGGTAAAAATGTGAGCGTAACGATCATACCAGAGACCAAAGCATTCGATAGAGTTTGAGGAGAGAATAATGGGTGAAAACCGTGCCAAATTGCCTGAGAAGAGGGATGATGATGGAACAGATGGATGTGACTGAGAGACTGTGACGCAAAGGCAAGCAGGTAGGAAGAAGTTTTGAAGACAAATTGGAGGACAGGACATACAAAACCTTTGAGAACCCGTATCCGTGTCCGGGTTCTCTTAACAGAGTCAGTCTCAAGTCAAGAGCTCTTCACTTAAAAGAAGATGAACGAGGTGTACAAGCCCTAACCTTAAGTGGGATAAATAAAGGTCCGGAATTTCAACCGACGTGCCGTGGTTCGGTTGTCGCCTAGGCCTAACCTAACCTTACTCTATAATAGCCCTTGGACACTAATAGCACCAAGTTACGAACAATTATGTAAGAGTAAGTAAGTTTGGACTTGAGGGCACGTGTAGTTTTAAAATCCTTCCGACATGTCGAACTGATCCCGAAGGATTTAGAGGGCACGGGTGGCCTAGCCTAGGCCATTCATTCACTCAACAAATACGGAAATCAACTCAGGACTTTTCCAAGGATTCTATGCCGTCGTGCTCCAGACGCTTGGCTTCTAAATATTTTGTATTAAATTTCTTCCGTAAACTTAAACTCCAACTCCAACACACTTTTACTCAACAAAACAACAAAAATGAGTCTTTTCTTTCAAGTTCCGGATTTTCATTTCCATCCGGGGTATGAGTGTCTGGAAAACAAAAAAGAGGAAGAAGGAAAGTGACAAATTGTTGCCAGGCGTTTTGTTTCTCACTTTGGCTCAAGGTGCAACTGAAACATGGGATCACCCGATCTGATCCATTTCAAAACTGACCATTCAGTTGTTCTGTCCATCCATCCATTCCGTAGTTCATTCTTCGTTTTGACCAAATAAAAGGTTATTTGCACTGGACAAGAGGAAAAATGAGGGAAGTGAGCATTTGTCATGCGACACGCCCCCGTGACACGGGAACACTTTCACACTCCTCAATTAACTCATTTCACAGGAATAGGAGTAGGCGGGTAGTATCCGTCCTTAGACACGACTCGTTCGTGTATTACATTACATCACATGTCACGTGTTATCAACAGTAATCAAATTAATCATGTATTTCCATTTCTCATCTTCCTCGTGTCATAATCGCAAGAGGATTGAAAATGACAGCTACAGCTTACAGCTTACGTGTACAGCTTGTGTACTGTGGTACGCGTCTTGCATTTGTCTTATCATGAGGAAAGTTGAGGCGACGTGAGAATCATTAGAATACGTGTTTCCTGTCTAACATCTAATTAGTCAAAAAGACACAGGAGCATCCTTACCTAATAATACAGTCATCGCCTTTGTTTTATAGCTCAATAATAGGAGACCCTTGCATACATAAATCTAGCGTCTTATTTTTTATAGGCAATAGGTAGCGCATTTGAATAACGCATAGTTTTTGCTGTACCCCGTCAGAAATTTTCTTAGACAATCTAATTTCAATTACGAACGAAAATTTTGACTCTAGCACCCTCAGAAATGAAATTTTCTGCACGTCACAATCCTGCTAAACCGTTTACCGTAAATAGTAAGGACAAGTTGCGAAAAAAATAAAATCACTCAACCTGTATTTAAGTTCTCCTTGTTCGTTCGGTCGTAAATGAAAAAGGAGCTTTACCAGAAAAGTTCAGGTAAGGCAAGCCATGGCAAGGATGAGACAAAAAAATGCAATTTCTTAGTAGGGTATTTAAAATTTTAAGACCAATAAAGCAGCGGAAGTGAACTAAACATGCTATATTCTCTTCAGCCTGCACTCAACCAAAAAATACTGCGTTACTATTATTTCTTAAGATTGAGCATCTTTTTCTTCCCTGGTGTGTGTGTGTAGTCTGTATGTTTTCAAGTTTTGATTATGACGTGATGAGATCAGATAAGGGAGTTAATTCAAGGTGTAAATTCAATGAAATGAAAAAGAATCATCCACATGTTTTTATGTACTGTGCAATGCCTGCTTGCCGTCCGTGTTACTACTCAATTAGTGCAGAAGAGGCTAGTGAATTAGATTAGGCTACCAGGCCAGAGCAGATGGATATCGAGAGCGTTTGAACCTATTCTTGTTCACCTCCTAATTACACGTTGTTGGACGCAATGCATTTAGAACAAAACATGAGCATGAGCAACTTGTGATATGAAGGACTACACTACAAGTACAAGTAATGTATTAATTCTCTTGTCCGCCTTCCTTCCGGGAAAACTCACTCGAGTTGGTGGTCTCCACTTCATGAAATACAAACCCGAGCCTGAGTTATGTTATGTGTAGTAACACTCGTTCAACTCAACTACTACAATAATCAACTTGATAAAAAACTACTTGAGAATCTCTCTCACTTCAAAGTCACCCTCAATCAACACACACCGCTATTATTAAAAAAATATCGCTCGATGGATCTGATCACTTTTTTTCACTTTATATGCGTACTTATGAAAAATCGTCCATTTCTTAAATTTATTATCAATTAGTTGCCTAATTCTGAGAGATAATCTGACAGTTTGACTCGAACTCTTAACTATATTATTAAAACATAATTAAAATTTTGTACTGACCTTTCCTTGCTCCTTGTCGAAGTCACAGTCGCGGAGTTCCACGGGATAAGCGTTAGATACAGGATTAAAGACTAATTGAAGATTTGTACCAGTTGCAATGAAAGCCTATAGGAAAAAGTAAACAGATTAGATTTTCGAACTATTTTCATTCTAGAGCGATTAAGATTAAAGCGAACATTTTACACTTTTTGCAGGAAATCACAACATAGTTCTGATTCAGATTGAAAAGAGACTGACTGCCTGCCAATGCAAACTTTTAGTATCAAGTTTGCTACCGGTTTTACGATATAGTCTTTGCTTTTCAGGTCGTTAGTTCTAGTGCCGCTGCCGCTAGCGCTGATCCTGCTATTGCCTTTCTTTGTTTGAGCGAGTATCAGATCACAAAGCAGTAGCAGATTTTTCGTTATGAGGAAAAACTTGTTTTATTTGTTTTCCTATCTCTGGCTGGCGGTAGACGTTTGTCGGGTGAAATCAGTTCAGAAAGATTGTTTCCGTTCAACAAACAGTGAAACACGGCATGTGCTTCCAAATGGAGTGAAATATCAAATAGAAACATTGCTGGATACAAGTTAAGTTTTCATATTATCCTTACAAGGCAGAAGCAGGACACCAAAATTAGACGCATTGTTTCTGCGTTTGCCTGACCGTGTTTTAGTTTTACCAATTTTATCAAGTAAGGAAGAAATCTTTGAAATTGAGATTCAGATGCTCAAATATATATGAAATCGCGTGCAATAAAAAGAAACGAATTGAGTAACGCCCCAAGGAATAAAGGTAATAGAAAAGTTCTGCTCCACAGATTCAACTTCATATCTTCCTGAACAGCAGCAACAAAAAATTAAACGGGGATTCCAATAATCTAATCGTAGCGTGTATCCATCCATCCAATGAGATTTTTTGTTGAATGAAAATCAGTTCTCAGAGCCTTTTCTCAGAAACTGGCGTCAAATTCCCAGAAAATTGATTTTTTTCTCAATTTAATTCGTCGTCATCGCTCGCTGGCAGATGCAAAACAAGAAGAAGGCAAGCAATGCGTGATTCAATTTCTCTGCTCAACTTGTAAACCCGTTAAATGCAATGGACCTCACTCGTTGTGTTAATCTCTAACATAAGTTTTAGCTTTAGCTTTAGCCTAAGCGCGGAAGGAGAGAAAAGTGGTTAATTGATTCAACTTACAATTTCAGTGTGACCTTCGCGGCAACCGTTTTGAAACCGCATCTGTCTTTCCTCAAGTGGTCTGTCCCGATATCCCGTATACCGCACCTAAAACACCGTTTGTTTACAATTTACTAATTGCATAATTTTTTGCAAATGCTGAATTCAAAACAAATGTGTCAAAATCTATTTTCTAAGTCTATTTTCGGTGGATTTTTCTATACTTGCTATGGAATTCGGAAAATTTGACTAAACGATTCTACAAAATCTGTGTTGAAAATTTTTATTGTTTAATGCAAAAATTCTATTCTATTCTAATAAAATTATTCCAAACTGAAAGTTAATTCTATTGCTCAATTGATTTTTGATATTTTCGATGATGAACATTGTTTCTCATTTCTGAAGATGACACAAATCAGCCGACCATAGCTGCGTCTCATACAACCATGAAGTCTATTTTCAACTAAACTGAAAAAAGTTGAGTGAATGACTTGACTTTACATTATAACCCTTGTCATTTTTCGAAGAAGTTCATAACTGAGTGCCTTCTTTGACCTAGACCTCTTTTTTTAACTGTTCCACCTTAATTCATTTCCAGGAGATTGCATCAGGGCATGACAACAATGATTGAGTATTGTCCACATGTGGGGTAGGGTAAGTGGGGTAAGCCATCCACCCCCTGATTCTGATT
>WJEZ01002844.1:0-12284 GCA_009869925.1 Thalassaphorura encarpata
AATTCAAACTTAATATGCGTGAAATTGAAATTGAAATCTCAATCTAAAACTAATCAAAAACCGACAATTTCCGTTCCAAAATCAATTTTGTTCTTACGGTCAGGATAGGATCCTACGTGAATTAAGTTTAAACTCTGATAAGCCAAAAGCACGCATTTCTCAAGCCAACGCAAGGATCTCAGGTCGAAACGTTCATGCAACAGAGTTTCACAGAAATATACGTATACCTCGATGAAATTCTAAACCCGAATGATAAAATGAGCCTTTGATGTCAAAGACCCACCATGCGGCTACTCAAATTCAGAATGGACATTAAAGTGCTCTCTGACTCTTGACTCCCTGAATCCTCGTCAGTAAAACCGGATCAACTTTCCTTTCCTGTAATAAAGAAGATTTCAAATTGACCATGAAGCATCCAATAGTAATAAAATGAAAGAGTAGTAAGTAATAGAGTGGATTTAAGTTCAACCGCTGCTACTACTACTGCTATGATCTATAGTATTGATCAAATCTCAAAAATGTCAAAGCTTAAACTTTGACCTTAAGAACAAAACGTAACGTTGTCCTGATTCCTCCAAGTTGTTAGACAGCTGCACTACAAATAGTTAGACAAGAGTTTCCTCACTAGCATTTCTGCTTTCCAAATGATATGACGTGACAAGTGACATGGCAAGGGTAATATTAAATCCATTAAATTTATTCGAGCTTCAGCTGAATTTGAACTTTATAGGACTGAGATCTAAGTATTTTGCACAGATTTGACAAGTACATAATAATTTTGCACAGATTTTATGAATCCTATGTTTATATTATACAAGAGTAAAAGTTTTGGTTAGAAATCCATCTCCTAGGCACAGTTTTGTTCAACACAGTACAGCAGAGAACTTGAGTCCCTTACGTATTTCGCATTGCAGTTGTTTCTATTTTTGTTGGGCAGAAAGTCTCCAAAACAAGGCTGCTGAATATAAAGTCTATGGTTTACTTTCTCCGGGTGAAAATGCATTGTGCAGCCGCCAGCCAGCATAGCAGTTGCAGTGCATAGGAAGGAAGCGCTGAAGGAATGCCCAGATTAAATATGTGATGTATTGCACACAATGTAAAATGCAATGTTGATCGATGCGTCATTGACATTTGTTCAACACGTTGGTGATTAATAATTAAGTTTCTATAATCTGTTGTAATTATAAATTGAGTGTTGACCTATAACCATAGTGTTAGAACCACAACAGCAGACATGTAAATAGTCAGCCAAATTTTACACATAGTGAACAAGCTGATTTAGCCAAGGAATATGTATCATGAGAACCTACGAGCTGGTGCACTGCACGCCACGCTGAATGCTCATATTCGGTTGTAGTGATTAGCCATCCGGTGCATATTGTTCGGTTCTGTTTCTACATCGTATAATGTGTGTGTAGTAGTGCATCTGGTGGTATTTTATTTCATTATTTCCCATGGTTTGTACGGAATTAGTAAAAACTTGTGCGGGTGCCATGTTATGCTATAGGGCTAAAATCCTGGATTTGAGCTCACAAACCATTATTGTTCCTCAGCTTGAGCATAACATAGTAGAAATACGTACGTACTACTTTCACCAACAACACTTTGGTACATTTTGCAATTTCCAAGCAAAGCAAAAGCAAGTCTGGAAGAAATGTTCCCATTCTCACGCAACTCTTGTTTCGAGTTGGAAATTCTTATAGCCTAGCTAGCCGTCGTCGTCGTCATTTCTTTTCTTGGCTGGGAACAACTGGTAGGAATTTTGGAGCAGGGTCTAAATTGCATTCTCTGCTTCCAATGCCAAAGCAAAGAGACTATGTCTATGTCTAGAGTCTAGACATTAGTCCAGAGCTCCTGCTGCTGCAGCTGACCTGGGAATGGTTTAATCTTTCCTCTGTGGATTAAATTAGACTCTGGCCATGGAGCATTCTAATAAAATGAAATGGGTTGTTATGTTAAGAAGGTACGAAAATATTATGGACATATTAAAACTCTAGTCTTGTAGTTTTCTACCTTATACCTTACATAGTAGGAAAATTATTTTATGTATGCAAAATGTAATCGTCTTGTAGAAACTTGGCTGGATCTTTATTTCTGTACACATTTTAACATTGTTCCAAAAATATTAAATTTGGCTTTTTCTTGGAATTCTAGATCGCATCATAGATTTTTCTAGGCATTTATTAGATTCTAGACCTCGGATGCACAGATTGGGTCGACACGGACATTCAGGACAAAGACCACGACGGACATCCGATTTACGTGCCTCGTGTCCTAAAGAAAATATTCTCTTCCTTCCCCATGAATATGCATGCAAGGGTGGAGAAACGTGTCAGAAATTCAGATTCCTGATTCTGCATGAATCAAAGTTGGAACGAAAACTTTTTTTTTGCTATGGAATTTACATGTTTGGAAATTCCTTTGACTTTTTTTTACACACGAACAAAACTAGTAAGTGGTTGTGGTGGTTGGCTTTGGCTTGTAGGCTTGTTGGCTAGAAAAAAACTGAATGTGAATCTCTCAAAGTGTCAATCGTGGTGAATCAGTCCCCTTGGGCATGGGCATGGGCATGGCGGTATAGGAACTGTCTTGGCCAATTTCCTTAGCCAGCCTTAAGGGAAGTTGACAAAGTAGATAAGCATGAGTCCTAAAGAATAAACTGAATCCATCGTTGAATGCATAAGTCGATGCTGAAAGCCGATGGCACTTCCTCGCTCGTTGGATGATGGAATCAATATCTAAGCACTACTACCTACCAAGTTATTCTATCCACTCAGACTCAAGATTCTAAACAAACAACCACTCACTCTCAAACTGAGTTAGAAGAGTATAAAATATCCTCAGGTATGCAATGTAACCACATGTACTAAAGTAAGGTAGAATAGATAAACCCCAATGTTTAGATTCTGGACTGTTCAACTTTATCGAGGCAAAATTTTAAAAATAAATATACATTCAATCTTTTAACCATATATAAAACCAGACATTAAATAATTAACTTCAGTAGATTTGTGAGCATGAGTTTATAGAGTAACCTGGATAGTTGAATTTGATCTCCAACGTTAATGCCAATTGTTTTGTCTTACTAAATATAAAAAGTTGATTTGACAAGAATTTAAGTTTAATCCACATTAGAATTTAATCATCAATGAAATATATGTACGTTTATATCTCCTACTTGACTACTACTTCAGAAGTAAGTATCTTTAACCACCGTGAATTCAAATACATGAAGAAAATTCACCGTTGAGCAGTCCGGAAGTCTTGATCTCACAGGAAATTCTCAAAGTTGGCTTTCTCTATGTAAAAGAAATATATATAAGTGCAGTAGGAAAATGGATAAAGTATCTTTAACCACCGTAAATTCAGATGCCTGAAGAAAATTCCCCGTTGAGCAGTCCGGAAGTCTTGATCTGACGGGAAATTCTCAAAGTCGGCTTTCTCTATGTAAAAGAAATCTATATAAATGCAGTAGGAAAATGGATAAAGCAATATAAATCAAATTCACATATATTTTTTGAATTTGTCATCAAGGAATGGCTCAATTTAATCACAATTTACTGAAATACTCGTCGAATCTGCTGTGGATAATTAGAATTATATTAGCTGACTCGCTAAAATGAAATAAAATAAGAATTGGCATTAATATTAACATTAGTCATCTGAGTCAGTGAGTCCAGGAATACGAATGAGCGTTGAATGTCAATATAGTTCAGTGGATCTGTGGCTCATGCCGCCATACTCATGGTTTTGGTCTGATCCTTCCAGAAATTTATTCCATTTTCCTTCTATCTCTTCACTCACTCAGTTTATTTGCTTTAACCCACCCATTCACATTATGATAATTTGACAGAGGGGATTTGCATAGTACATTACCTCCTCAGTCCTTGGCTTTAGATTTGAACGAATGAGTGGACATGGAAAAGGAGGAAACCAAATCGTCCCTAAGGGAAAATCGATCCCTTCGGAGTTATATGACTTTGGCCGCCCTCCTCAACTTCTCTTTCGATTTGGAACAATCAATTTTATTCTTCAATTCAACAATTTATTCAATTCCCAACTCTACTAGTGATTAGATCTTCTTTCTTGTCTTGTGAATTTCGCCCTAAAGTATATATAAGTATGTGTAGTTTTTTTTATATCGTTAAAATATTTGAATTCTAAGACACAAAGCACGCACATTAAATTTTACGACGTTTGCTTCGATGTTCACCGACACGGCCATATAAAATAGTACAGGACAATCTCTTAGTGGATACAAAATTCATAAAACGGTAGTAAAATTTACTCAGTTAGAATAGATTCGATAGGCAGACGTATTACTATACTAATTTCTGGATTCCCTGGTGATCATGACAAACAGTAACATACGTAAAATTGGACTTCTACTAGTTTGCACACATTTAGCCACAATCTCCAGAACTAGACGAAATTTTTACTTTTCCACTGAAATGACTAGATATTTTGACGACGGTAGGAGATTTTCCCAGTTAGCTGGCTAAAATGACTCAATAAATAAAATTTAGTTTCATTCCTTTGGCTGACTCTAATAATAAGTGAAAGCTACGCACTCGTACTACGATAACGGAGAAAGTGGGTAGTTGTTGAAGGAGATTATTATAGGATTGCTCAAGGCAAGGCAAGGCAAGGCCCTCCACTTCATAGCTTTGATTTGATCACATCGCACCTACTTTCATGAAGAAAAAAAATAATAATGTCCTACCTAGACTAATGATTCCAATTGAGCAAAATTTTTACAACTTTGCAGAAAAAGATTGAGAATAAAAGGTACTTAAATGTTCAAATGACTTGACTCTAGGAACAGAGACAGGCAAGTTTTATTTTTTAGAACGAAAACGAACCGTATATACCTAATCTTCTGAGTTTTACTACTACTACTACTACGGCTACAATATTCCCACGAAAGTTGAATCCTGAAACTGTGACTGTGAGTTGGACTTTGAGTCTGAGAATAACTCTTGTGTTCCATTTGGCTCATTCAAGCGTGTAGTGCAACTGGCAGAACCGGAGCATAAGTTATTCCCCGAGTCTTTTGGCATTTTATCAAGAAAAGAGAAATTGGCTCTAGCACTGGTCAAGCTGAGCCTGATGCCCAAGAACAAATAGGTCGGTCAGTCCGACCTTTCAGATTTTATTCAGGCGACGACGTTAGCTTTTGCGAATTATTTTTTTTTCTCACCCATTGCAGATTCCAGATAATTAATTCTTATTTTATTGCAAAGAGTTAGAACTCAGAATTCTGACAGAATTCTTAATAATACAAAGTCATTACATCTTATCTTATTTCATTTTTTTGGGTTCATATTCCCATTCCAGGGTCCCATTCATCATCCAAGGGTAGAACTTCCGATGGAAAAAGTTCCAATAAACTTTGGAAAATAGCCGCGATAGCACGTAAAAGTCATGTTCTGTCAAAGTAACACAGATAGGAATACCCATGGATTCCATTTATTTTCGAATAACTTTCTTCCTTTATTCTTCTTACGAGTATAGGAAAAACTTTTTTTAGGAGTTTTCGCTTCTTTCTTCTGGTCAGCCTTTGTTTTTACTGTATTTGGGATTTTATCAGGGAAAAATCGTTCAACCAGCATTAAGACAAAATTTTTAAGCTTAAATATATAGTAGATGGCTTTAGGCCAAGTCAATGTATAGCTGTAGCTTACGTAGTT
This sequence comes from Thalassaphorura encarpata, assembly GCA_009869925.1. Taxonomy (NCBI): domain Eukaryota; kingdom Metazoa; phylum Arthropoda; class Collembola; order Poduromorpha; family Onychiuridae; genus Thalassaphorura; species Thalassaphorura encarpata. Next base: position 5,691 of record WJEZ01002844.1, read on the forward strand.
TCCGTCCCTCTATCCTTTCCTCCTATGAAAATTAATTCTAAATGACGGAAGACCCAATCTCAATTTTCCAGGCACGGATTTCCTCTGTCACATTGAATTAAGACTTGGATTCATTTTGGAGCACTAATTACTCCTTGGGTTTTCTATCCACACTCTGCACTCTACATCCCTTAGCATTCTCGTGACTCAAGTTTCTAATAACTAAAGATGAAATATGGGAAGGATTTATGTGAATTATTACCTACCGCGGTTTACTTAATTACTTAACTTGAAAGTCATTAAGAATTTTAACACCTTCTGCTCCGCTCTGCTTAATTTATCCCAAGGATAAGGGATTATTATTTCCATTTAAATTCTCAGATTAAAGATTACAAGGTGCGAAGGCATTCATTTGAAAAACTTGCCAAAATTCTAAAACTAACTAAGACAATATATAAAATGTTTTTAAACTAGTCGGTGTCAACTTTTGGTTCTTGCTTATTATTCGACATGGAAACAATTTGTAAAAAAAAAATTGTAATTGAATCTTACTCAACCAAAACCAAAACTTTTAGCAAGGAAGGGAAAAAGTTTCTGCCAGCATGCAAACTTTGAATTACGTAGAGCGAGAAATCATAGACAAAGCTCATATCTAAGAATTTGTATTAAAAGTTTTTGCAAAAAAAAAAATCTAAAATATTGAAGAAGAGAACAAAAAACTTTTGTTTGTATTATCTTCCAAATCCAAGGTAAGAAAATATTTCATCAGATGTTCATATGGTGTGGATCTGAATCTAAATTTAACAACATGGGCATGCAAAAAAAGAATTTTTACCATGCCATGGCATGGCATGGGCCATGCCAATTTCCAATCCAGGTTTTTTAGTCAAGTCAAGTCGTCTGGTTTTGAAAATCTAATTCATGGGTCTAGCTAGATACCCCAAGAGAAATCAAGTCAACTGATTAGTATTCCAAAACCACAAGTGAAGTAGTAGTCGATAGGATTTTGGGAGTTGAAGGGAAAGGACGTGTGGGAGATTAATGAGTGAGAAATCTACAATTCCAGCCGTCCTGTTCCTGACACGTGCAGTTTTCTCCTTTGCTTTGCTTTCCTTTAATTCCTCTCATCCAGTTCTATAGTTTTGGGCTAATCCTACCTTTCCAATTCAGATTAGTCCAACTCTACTCATTCTCAATTTGCAACACATTTTCTAATTTGTAGTCAACTCGCCTTGAATTTGAATAGAATGAACAACACATGGGCATTAATTTAAATTTTCCATTAGGTTTTCCTATTTATTAATTTGAAATTATTACATACTAAATTATTTTGTCATTCCCAGTTTGCTTTCATTAATTTCACTGGATTATTTATTCGATTCATTGCTTTGAAGAGAAAGCCAGCTACTAATTTTTTATATGATTTTATGGGCATGAGTAGGTCGGTCGGTTGAACTGGTAGAGCAACAACTAATCCCCAGCCAGGAGAAATAGAGATGAGAGAAAGTCTTTTAAAAACTTTTCCTGTAGTTTTTCTCATTTTATGAGCATTCTTAGTATTTCCCAGGGCTGTCATTTCAACTCTTCTCTTTTTTCCAACCAACAATTTCCTGTAGTTTTTCTCATTTTATGAGCATTCTTAGTATTTCCCAGGGCTGTCATTTCAACTCTTCTCCTTTTTTCCAACCAACACACACGCACAATGCACAAACTAAAGTATTTTTTTGCCTAGCCAGTACATGGACTCTAGTCTAGACTTTTAAAAATGGACGATGCCCCGTGGAGCTGGACTAAACTTTTTTTCCTTCTACTTTCTTCTTCTCTTTTTTTGCATGAGGAGGGAAGGGTTGAGTATTGACATAGGCCTGGTGAATTCGGACCAGAGCAGACCACGGACGTGATGTCCGGAATTATTTTTTTTGCCTGGCCAGTACATGGACTCTAGTCTAGACTTTTAAAAATGGACGATGCCCCGTGGAGCTGGACTAAACTTTTTTTCCCTTCTTCTTCTCTTTTTTTGCATGAGGAGGGAAGGGTTGAGTATTGACATAGGCCTGGTGAATTCGGACCAGAGCAGACCACGGACGTGATGTCCGGAATTTCATTCCCTAAAGGATTTCCTGAATCCAACCTTAACGTACGAATACGTATACCTCAGAGTCTTCCTGGCATGAGGAAATAAAACTTGGTTCCGGACAAAGGCAAGGCAAATTTCAGAGTTCGTCTACAAAACAAAGAGAAAAATTACAAAAATACAGCTACAAAAGACTAAAATCTATCAAATATTAAAATTATAAACTTTAATTTCAACGTTTACCAAGAATTGAGTTTAAAATCTAACCCGTTTGACCGATTTCTTTGTTCAGAACACAAAATTTTGTAGTTCAGCTTCCTATGTCCAAAATGTAATTTCCTTTCACCGTGTCAGTGACCAACTTAACTTGTTTTTTTCTCCTTTAGTGTGTTTCCCCTTGGCATGACATAGCATGGCATGGCCAATGGCCACTCACTCTCTGTGAAAAATGCTTTTAATGTCACACACACACGTTTAGCCTCTCAGGCTTTTTCCATTTCTCCTCTGTGTTTGTATGTAGTATTGTGTGTAAACTCCTTTGCTTTTACTTTTCTTACATCCTCACTATGGATCATTTTTTAGGAAGACAAGTGGAAAAGTTAGAAGTTCATTTTTAATAGGAAAAAAGGAAACACTGCTGCCCCTGACACTTTTTTTTTCTTTTTCTTAGAGCTGCTGCTGCTTCTTTAATGGGAGTGACAGAAAATGAATGGCTCAGAGGTGAAGAGAGTCAGCATCACGTGACTAATTCATTTTTATAACTGCTTGGCACAAGTATTAGCCATCCTTCTATTTTTTGATACTTTTATTTTCTTATTTAATATAATTATCCAATTTTAAAATATTTTTAAGTATCACAAAGAAAATTCATTCATTGAACCTACGACGAAAAATAAAATCAAGTGTCTTGACGTGACCATGCACGTAGTTTATGTGCACAATATCACATTTCCGAAATTCGAATAAGCACGAGTGGAAACTGTCCATGTCCGCACAGGATCCAAAGGACATTGTGTTTGACATTTGTAAATAGAGGGACAGAAATAGGAAATAAGAGTCGACACTCCCTTGTCAGAGAATGAAAGGAAAAGATGGATGAGTTGTTTAGAGCAACAAGAAAAAAGAAAGAATTGTGCTTTTCACTTTTGACACCTTGGATGAGTAGAAACGAGAATGGACACATGGTCAACCCATTTGGTTCAACTCAGCTGGATCCAGATCAATAAGTTTGTTTGAATGACAGTCTGTCCTGCTGGGTTCAAAGGTTATGTGATATTCTAAAATTTAGCATGACATCGCATATGTATTATTTTATTTTACTTTTTGACGTGTCGATTAAATAACCCGGCGGTTTAAAATCTTTGGCTTTGCGAATCTGCAACTAATAAAAGTTGAAAAGGTTCAACTCAGCTGGATCCAGATCAATAAGTTTGTTTGAATGACAGTCTGTCCTGCTGGGTTCAAAGGTTATGTGATATTCTAAAATTTAGCATGACATCGCCTATCTATTATTTTCCTTTAGACTTTATTTCATGACGTGTCGATTAAATAAACCGGCGGTTTAAAATCTTTGGCTCCGCTGATCTGCCACTAATAAAAGTTTAAACGAGATTGAATATTTACAATTCATTCCATTTCATTCTGTGCGGCGGCTACACTACACAAGTGCCTGAGGATGATGATTCGAAAGTAGATGTTTACTTAGAATCTAGCTTAGTGGGTAGAATAACCTCTGGGTGTGTTTAGATATTGATTCCTGAGCTACACTACACAAGTGCCTGAGGATGATGATTCGAAAGTAGATGTTTACTTAGAATCTAGCTTAGTGGGTAGAATAACCTCTGGGTGTGTTTAGATATTGATTCCTTATTCAGAGTCAGTCAAGAAAAGCTAGCTCACTATCTACGTACTTGAGCTTTGGCTTGGCTTGGCTTATGTATTCATGGAAAGATTCTGTTTATCCTCAGCTTATCTATCTTCCCTGGCGGCCACAGGTGTGGAGGTGGAAACGTTCCAACGTTTTTATATTCATTGGTATGATACCTATTTCGACTTCAAAACTTAAAAAATCAGAATAATTCTAAACTAACTAATATTGCAAAAATGAAACCAACATTTGTCTATCTATGCATGCATGTAAATTCTCATCGAGAAAATTTTGCTAGGATTTCTGTCACGTATTCGATCGTGCATTGTACATTCAGTCAGGTTTTACTTCTGCCCTGCCCGAACGAGGACACTTTGAGAGACCAGACACGTAGTAATCGGTCTCTGCTGTGGCGTAGCGTGGCCTAACGTGGCATGGCTGACATTTCTTGATGACAAATGTTGCGTGTCTCGCTTACGAACCACAATTAATACAGACGACTTGGACGCATAGGCCCACGCTCAGGTAAATCACAACGCCTGCTAAATTCGACAAAACAAGACGTCAAAAGTGTTAAACCAAGTTTGGACATGTTTTGGGTTTGTAAGAATTTTCTAGTTCTACTTATGAATTTATGCTAGGTGTGCACCTTATTTGGCAGTCTAAGGTTTTAGAAAGATGATGAACTTTTCTGTGCATATGCATAATTTACTTGTATCACATGAGTTGAGCAGCGGTTTTTATAACTCTAGACTGAAACTAACATCTCATTTCATTTCATTACTACATAGCGCCAGACTAGGCGGGTGAAAGTTAATTTAATCCACGACTGAGGAAGGATTAAACTGTTCCCAGGTCACTTTTGAGCCTAGTCCAACTTCCCATTAGTCTGTTTATATGTTGTAAGGAAGAATGCAATGCAATGCAATGCAATTTACAACTTTCTCTCCTGAATTCCTTTGGCGAAAACTCCTTATAAGAATTTGAACCAGGAGTTTCATGGGTTAAGAAAAGTTCCCAGGAATGAAAAGGCTATAGCCTAGCCGTGGCGGCACGGCAATATAAAGTAGAGTAATGTTCAGCTAAGTGAATGGTAGAGATTTTGGAAAGTATAGTAATTTGTTAGCCTAGTGCCAGCCAAGTGCTAAAGACTTATTTGTGCATGTACATGAAAGTGCAGAATTTAATCTTGTGGCTTCTGCCCTGTTTAAGCATCTTCATAAAAATATTATACATGCATGCAACTAATTTATGTGTCCGGCGTTAATGAATTCATCATCTCATAAATTCATTTCTAGGCATCATTAACAATTTAACTGACATTATCTCATTCCACGAAAATCAGGTAAGGATCCATATGTATTGACTGACACGGGTAAGAGAACTTTAAATGCATTCAAGTATATTTTCCATTTGACTTGAGTGCTTTGGAGTTGATTGTAAGAAAAGAATAGATGAAGAATTCTCAAGTACATCCTCCTTGTATAATTAATTTGTCCTCTTAATTCTTGAGAACTTCAATTGGAACTCTTGAATCTGTCGAGTTCTGTTCTTAAGACTAGATTGAGTTTTATTTCTTGAATGAATAGGCTGCTTAGGATCTTATTTCTTCTTAGGAGTGAGTCAATATGAATAATTATTTTCAGTTACTATTTCAGTTAATATTTAAAAACCTGATGATTTGGTATGTCGAATATGACCTAACCTTAGAAGGAAATTTTTGCTGAAGAATAACATTGTGAGCTGGAAATCGATTCTTCCTTTTTTTTACTTTCCTGAAATTCCCAGCATCATACTTTTACTTTGTTATGCGGAAAACCCGAACCATCGTCACTAGTACCTAGCATGAGCAAAAATTCTACTAGTAGCCAAGTTCCCTGGATCTGAATGAATTTCTTTGCACATCATAACTTTTAAGATTTTTGGTTTCATTCATGTTTCTTCTACTTTTTCCTTTATTCTCATACTTTTGCATTCTTCTATAGATCTAGGCTAATTTTCCCAAAAGCATCTTTCTTCTTCTTTCCATGAGATTTGTTGACACATCATCCAAGCCTAATTATTTCCAATTCTATATTAAATGTAAAGCATATAAATAATGAATGCTTCCTAGTTTTCAATTATTCAAACAGCAGGGAAAATGAAAATGCAAAATTTATTAGAAAAAATTGAATTAAAATATTTTCAAATAAATAACAAATGTTCATTCTTCTATGCTCTCCATTCTTTGACATCCAAAATCGAATTCACGGATGACATGACGGACTAAAAATCATTCAATTCCCATCTACCCTATTTAACATTGTGAACGTGAATAACAAATCCTTGAGTCTAGAAGTAACACCATTAAATTTTACGACTTTTGCTTCCGCGTCAACCAACTCGGGGCAGGCAGGGATATGAATAGAAATAGGACACAAGCTGGTAGAAGTCTCTTTACTCCATGTAACCAAATTCCTGAGGATGGATTGCAAACTGAAGGCGACAGAGGGCTATAAAACTGAGAGTCACCATTCAATTTTGGTTTACTTCACGAGCTGCCTTTTTTTTGCGTTGTTCCTTCAACTCAAGATTAAAAATGTCTTCAATTTATTTTTCCACTCTGCTCAGTTCAGTTAGGACAGGATTTACCCTCAGAAAATTTGAGAAGAAAAGCAAAAGCAAAAGCAAAATC
>WJEZ01002845.1:0-12284 GCA_009869925.1 Thalassaphorura encarpata
AATAAACTGGAGTGTGATGTTCATTGTTCTCCAATTAAATGCCACACAAATTTTCAATCTCCTAATGTTCATCGAATCTAAAATTCAAAAACCAATGTAGAGTTCTCTTAACAAATTTTTAACTAAAATATGTGTGCAACCATGCGCGTATATTTTACATGGAGGAAATGAACAAGCTTATGGAAGCAAATTTGAACCTGAAGTCTTTGCCCTGGGAAAGCATGTTGAAGTAAGAAAGAGATAAAAAGTCCTCTTCCCTCATGTTCTACTTAGGCAAGAGGAGAAATACTACGAACGACATAGTTCTGCTCAATCTGAGAAACTTTGGCCAACTCTCACTTTGTGTTTTCACTCTACTCTACTCCCATTTTGAGCCAGGAATTTTTTACTACTTTACCACTAGCCTTTTACTATCTGTTCATTGCATGTTGAACGAATGACGTAATGTTAGCATTGTGAAAGATTCTACTGCTACTGCAGCTGGTCAGGCTCAGGCGGAAAGGAGGTATAATATCTTATTTCTTCGAGCACACTAGCTAAATGTGTTGAATCACATGAATTTGTAGAAAGAGACACTAGAAAAGGCTGTTGGTTGGTGAAATCAATGTCTGAATGGAGTGCATTGGATGTTTTTATTTCCTATAAGGTCCGTCAACAGACGGTGATTCTAATGGCTCTTTTAACTTCATCAGATAATAACAAGAAGAAATGGTCCAGGTTCCAGGTCCAGGGTGAAAGTCAAATGACCCGTATGACTTTCTCCAAAGCATTCATCTCTTTACTTGACTTCGTACTCAGTCTGTGAGTCCATGTGTGTGTGTTTTTCAGGAGGTCGTCGCAAAGAGGAAAGAACATCGAGCGAGGGTAAATTCTACAACCTCACAGCGTGTACTTCAATTCCATTGCCTATTACGTACATCCGCCCATCACCGGGCCAGCGGAACTCTAAATTATAGGTTTATTTCATTGAAGAGTCAGGGAAGAAGGCATGTACTCGAGACTCCAAGCATTTATTTTGCTTGTATTACTCCAAGAATGATTTTATGGTCCTATTTATTTTGGTTGAACTGGAAAATTGAACATTAGTGGTGATGTAATGTGGAATCTTCATTTCCAGAAAGTTGGAAATTCTCGACAATACAATTTATTGAGTTATGAGTTCCTGTTCCAGCGCACTGCTGCTACAACTTGGCGAAAAGAGTTTAGTCATCCAGAACCACAAAATATTTTGCATGCTTTAAAAGATTCTATTTTAATATTACATTTGATTTCACCTACCAAATAGTATTTAAAACTTCATTGAGTATAAGTAACGACCAATATACATTTAAACCGTAGCCTAATAATAATACAGTCACTTCATTATTGATTTGATGAAGGTAGAATTCTTGCTTTGTGAAAGTAGACCATTTTTTAGACAGAGGAATATAAAAGCGGAGTATGAAGTTAAATTAAATAAAATAGTCAGGGAAATGCGCCCAAGGCTTTCACTTCTTCTGAGTCGAAGCCATTTCATTTGGGACTACTCACTCCTTTATGTCATACGTAAGTTGCCTAATATAATATACTGACTCGCTATTTCCAACCCGGAAGCTCCTTTCCCTTCTTCTATGAAGAATGGAATAAAGATGTGCTTGAGCCTCAAGAACTCCGTCCGTCAGTCTACGACGTCGACCAAAGAAAAGTGGTTGGGACTCAAATCTAGAAATCTTTGCACAAACCAGAAGAGCACCGCGTCAGCTGTGCCCATCTTCCTCCTGTGTAATTTTCAGTAGATCTTTCTAATTTCCAAATCATGACTAGAGTACATATGAAATTGAGCTCCGTAGTAATATTTGCATGCAGCTCATGCAATGTCTTCTTCACACTCCAGGAAGGACCGACCTAAATTAAATCAGCATACAACAAAAATTCTGGATTTTTATATGAAATGAATCCTTGGATATAGCTTTTCCTATACTTGTTTTTACTATGAAATAATGCGTGTTGAGTTTGTTAAGAATTTATAATAATATTAATCAATTCGTCCATAGCCTAGCCTTTGGTCCATAGCCTAGCCTTTGGACCATAGCCTAGCCTTTGGTCCATAACCTAGCCGTTGGTCTATAGCCTAGCCATTTTGGTCCATAACCTAGCCATTGGCCCATAGCCTAGCCAAAAGGAAAGGGTATGGTATGGTTCCACGCGTGGACCCTTTTCCCTGTTCGCTTGCCGAATAGGATTAACCCATGGTTGCATGGGCCAACTAATGCAATGCGTTTCTCGTTAACCTAAGCATCAGGCTGCTGCAGAAATGGGATTTTTATATATTTTAACATTTTATTACTAATTTTAAGTACTGCATGACAGGTTCCAATGGACCCTTTTCCCTGTTCGCCTGCCGAATAGGATTAACCCATGGTTGCATGGGCCAACTAATGCAATGCGTTTCTCGTTAACCTAAGCATCAGGCCGCTGCAGAAATAGGATTTTTATATATTTTAACATTTTATTTCTTCGTTTTTAGTAATGCTTGACAGGTTCCAATTGCATCATGATGTCGCAAGTCAGTGAACTGCATTTGGTGGGATTCATAAGGAATCAGCTCCAATGCATGGAATTGGTTTGCCTCAGCATGTGGGCATCGGACTTACTTTACATTATTGCTTCACATTTGACATTTCCTTTCATTTATTGTTATCTTAAGGTTAGACCTAATCAATGTACACGATGTTAATACATGATCAATTTTCTTATCTGTTATGAATATTTAAAGAAGCGTACGACGACCCAACCTCCGTATCAAGTTTTGTTCCTGAATAATCTTAACTGAGTGGAAAATTGAAAAACGACAGTCTCTCTCCAGAATCCGAGGCCTTAACTTCTCTCTAACTTTTTCTCTTCTGAATAAATTGCATATACGCTTTACAAACAACGAACAATTCTGTCTCCTATCCTGTTTCTTGCCATACATTCACAAGCAGTAAGTCTCAGCATTAGGGGCAATTGCAATTATTCTAGTTTTGATCATTTCTTCTCATTAACACTTAACAAGAATAAAACCTTTGTTTTATCACGATCTTTCAGTAACTTTTATGGTTATAGTCAAATTGGAATTTCGTACAGTTTTAAAGAAAGTTAAATTTTCAGGCTTTGATTGAAATTAATTTTAATTGGCTAATATTTACTAAATTCAAATTATACACAAATTATTATCTCTTAATTTCTATATCAAGTTGTCTTTGGAGAACGGATGTAAGGGTCGAATGACCAAATCATCCTTTCAATTAATAAATCGTTCATCATTCAATTAAGTTTTGCTTTGTCTATACAATCACTACTACGAATATGGTCTTCCAAATGGATAATGACGTACTGACTAACGAATTCTGTGAATCAAGTTGTTTAGGCTATAGAGAGAAGGCGATATTAGCAAGTGCTGATTTATAATAAATTCAAAAAAAGACAGCATGAAATGAAATGGCCCATATCTCTAACAAAACTTACACTAATCAAAACGAATGGATTGGCCATGTACAGCATGGAATACGTACTTAAACATTTGGATATTCACGAACTCCAGATCCTGTGCCTTCCAGGCTGGATTCAGCTGGTTAAAGTTGACTGTTCCATAAAGCGGGACCAAATTGAAGCCGTTTCCAAAATATCTGGCCAAGCTGAAGCAAGTACGAACCGATGCTCTGATTTTGCGCTGTACACGAAAAACGATCAGTTTTGTTTCCTCGGCTTGATCATCCATTTCCTCCAAATAATCATTCACATCTCCAAACTTGTTGAAATATGGTGGATTGCCCGGCGACTTGTCCGTATGGTGTTCATCAATGATTTCCAAATCTTGCAGGTACCTGACGAAAACTTGAGCATATCCAGGTTCTCCTAAGCCAGTGAACATGTCACCGACAATGCCGTCTGGGCGGGATAGTGCAACCGAAGAAGACTCAATGCGAACGTTGATACCTTCATGACGAAGCCATTTTATGATGTTCTGAAATCCAAAGCTCGGAATAAAGTACTTTTCATTGCCTAAACGCCGGTAGTCCAGTGATTGAGCGACAGTTTTTGTGAAATCAGTTACCTGGAAATTGAAAAGTGTTATTATTTATTTTTTACTATTCCATCACATTCCGCTATACACAATTTGTCTATCTTATAACAAAAAATTCAGACTATGTTAGTGTGTCTGCACGTCACAGCTTCTCCTCCGAGACTATTGGACCGATCTTAATGAATTATAGTTTAAATTTTTTTTCGAGCGATGCGCGATATCTATTTATTAAACTGATTTGGTCTCCATTATCTTGTGTATATAATTCAAGCTCTGTTTATCTGTGTGTGTGTGTTACAGGTTCTCTTCTGAGACTACTTAACCGATTTTTATGATTCATGGCTTAAAATTTTCAGAACATTCGGGGGGTTCTTTTTCAGATTCGGATATTTGGATATTGTATATGCAACGCAAACAAATGCTCCGATTTTGATGCTGTCTTTCCCAATAATGCCAGGAAGTATAAGAAGTCATTTTAGGTTAGAACATGCTAAGGGTTTGACCCGTGACCTCTACATGGGACGGGTTAAACCGGTTTTTTCTACATAGAATTCAAGTAACAGCGCGGATTTAGATGCCTTGAATCCTAATGTTAATAACTACTTTAAGTCAGTTTAGGTTCAGGTAGTATAGGGTTTTGACGTTTGAAACCGTTTGTCGGGAGGGGGGGTAAGTTTGTTTTTTTATATTCCTTAATTCAATGGGTACATACAGATGTTTCGAAGTCCAATAATGTCAGGCAACTACCCATGGGCATTACGGTATGTATTATCGGTTTCTAACCCTTGACCTTAAGCTGGGACGAGTAAATTTAGTTTATTCTGTGTAACACATCAGTCAATAAGCCAACATAGACGCAATATAGTTGAAAGTTCTTATCAAGACCCTCCGGTCATTCTAGAATTTTACCTCCACGGGGGGCGGGTAGCTTCGAGGTGCTGAACTAATTTTAAGCGAAAACTTAGATATTAATGCTAACTTCAGATCACGCCCCTTTTCTAAACGGGCTTTGGGTCTAGTCCCTCATAAAATCTAGCTAGGTGCCGAAATCATATGAGGTAGTGTCAATTGAAAATTGACTGGGCTGTGATTTTAAAATTTACCAACTGTGGTTGGAGATATTTTTGGGAAGAATCGACAGATTCCATTTTTGGTACATACTTTGCATAACCCTCTAAGATTACGCGACGTTTTTACTGCAAAGGCTTTGAAGCGAGTCGAAATTAAACTGCGTTCACTTTAAGTGAGGGCTATTATTTATCTTATACGTGTTGTTTTCTCTTTTTATCGAAGTCAAATTATAATCATTACATTACCTGTAGAACAACGTGAACAAAACTGGCCTCTTCTTTACGCATAGAAATGCAATATCTGTCAATTTTCATTTCCTTTGGGTTCTTCTTCACTGCCATCTTAAACGCTTTAACTCCTTCCGCGCGCGCTTTGTTTTTCTTATACAATGTAGAAGTAGTGGCCCCTTTTCGTAAGCGCGAAAAGTGAAAAATGCGATCAAGTGTTGGATCTCGTGGTAAGTACTCATATGTGGTAGCTGCATAACGTGTCCGAATCACATCTTCTGCTTTTGGTTTCTGGTTTTGAGGTTCGGCGATTACAAAAGAACCAGTTGCAAAATAAATTTCTTCTCCTCGGTGTTGGCGACAGAGCGCTATCCCACTTCCCAGAATATTTGTGGTTAGGTAGTTGTAGCACCCTTGAGCAATAAATAATTATTAAATATTACACATCTTGTATTAATGAGTTGTTTCAACATATTAGTGAAATACGCTGGAATTCGATTGTTTTGTCTGAACCATTAAATTAACTAATTTTTCCATAGCCTAGCCATTGGCCCATAGCCTAACATAGAGAAGGGATGTCATGGTTCCACTCGTGAATCCATTCCTTATTCGCGTACCGAACAAGAATTACTCAGTGTTGCATTAGCCATCTACACCCTCGGGTCTTCTTATCAACTTGAGTTTAAGGGTGTTGTAGGGATAGGTTTTTATATAGTATGTAGTAATTCATGTTACACATGTGTCCAATCATATCGTTCTGTGGCAACTTACAGTGTACTGTGTTGGTGGGTTTAAAGTGGAATCAGCTCCAAATTAATTGATTTAACGGGTATCCGACCCATCTAACATTATTTCATATTTAATATTTCCTTTTAATGATCATTACCTTGACGTTAGGCTACATCAATATACACTGCTCATCCAGGACGATTTGTCCTATAAGTACTAGAAGAAAGCCTACGACGACCTAACCTCGGTATCAGTTCGTTTCTGAATAATGGACGGACGATTGTAATACGACTGTTTGTTCAGAATCATGATCCGCGACTTCTCTCTCCTGAATCAATTAGAGTATATGCTTTCCAAACGAACAATTCCACTTTCTATTCTGTTCCTTGGCATGCACTCACAAGGAGTAAATTCTCAGCATTAATGACAATTGTAAATATTCGAGTTCTAATCATTTCTTCATGTCACCCCACCGAATAAAACTTTTATTTTAAAATAAACGTGTTGAAATTTGACGTACCGGGAGTGGAACAGACTGCTCTCTTGGTAACATCGTTCTTTTTTCCGAAAACACAAATCGTGATTGTTTCAGTGTTTTCTGCATAAAGTAAGCAAATGTTCTCATCTATCGTCCACACACGATCCTTCTCATTTTCATTTTTTAGCAAATCTCTCAAGAACTCCAGGCATGTGTCATAGTGTTCTTGCTCAAAAATGTCGTCCTCGTTCTCCAGTCCTGCTATTTGCCTCATCGCTATCCGAATTTTGCCTCTATAAGATAGACCTTGAATGAAAAGTGAAAAACAGTGACGTCAACAAGGTACAGAAGACTGATACAGATGCAGATGGGTTGTTCGACATAATCACTCACAATGGAGTTTTTTCATTGTTTTAATACGCTATCATAGACATTACTTACTCCGCAAAGCACCTTCATCAGCGTCGTCCACCTCTTTCGTGAACAGTTGTGGAATAGGGAGACGTTCATCCCGCTGAGCATAGATCTCATCGAAATTTTCGAAAACAATTTCTTTGATAGCTTGGTCCGAATAAAACGGAGGTCCATTCGTCCATGTCTCGTTCGTTTCTTCCTCTCCCTTCTTTTCATTCTTACTAGTCTTCGGGGTAATATTTTCTAATTTCATTTCCGTCAATGCAACCACCTTTTCCCTTGTACTTTTGTTTCCTTTAGTCAGTGGTTTTGAAGAAAGGGCCACCTTCTCATCTTTCACTTCAGCCGTACCCTTCCCCTTTTTTGTAATAATGTTCATAATAGTCTGGATTCTTAATTGGAATAGCGGGGCAACGGTTATGACACCATTTCTGATCAGCTTGGACATAAGGTTTACTACAATAGCTGTTCGTTCTTCCGGGTTTGGATTAGTCGAGAGCTTTTCCTCAACCTCTGCTATGGCTAAATCTGTTGCAATCCCATCCGGTGGCGGTTTTGCCACTTCAACTTCCTCTGAAGGCTCCTTCTTCACCTTCGTTTTTTTGGCAGGAGATGGATTTTGTATCATTACATTATGATCTTTTCTTTTTTTCCCACGACCCCCACTGGAGTGAGCTTTCTTTTCGGTGGTCTCCTTACTAGACCGGCGTTGTGCCTTCCCATTTTGGTCTTCAATGTCAGGTTTTTCTAACTTCACTATTGGTTCAATGATCTTACAGCAACCAGGGGATGGTTGTTGAACCTTGACTTTTGATTCGATCAACGATTCTTCTGAGACGGACCCATCCGAGCTTGATTCAGATGTTTGATCATGGGGAACAAAGTCTGGGTCAGAATCTTCTACTTTCACCCTTCGTTTCCTCTTTTCTCGTTTCGTCTTGTTATTCTTCCTTGCGGAGGGCATGACTGGATATAAACAGGGGTCTGTAAAAGACAAACATGAATTTCGTTAATTTCAATTTCTCATGTATAGGGCTGCTTTAGCAATTCAAAAACCCATGTCAAGTACTGAGTATATGCGCTTGCTCTGGAATCATATTGTTGAATTTTTTAACCATTTCATTAAGCAATACGCCTATAGCATTGGTTCCTGGCTTGGGCACGGGTCCGTTGCCTAGCCAAAGACCCATAGCCTAACCGTACGGAAAGGGTATGTTATGGTTCCACGCGTGAACCATTTTCTCTATTCGCCTACGAAATACAATTAACCCATGGTTGCATGGGCGAAATGAAGCATTGAGTTTCTCGTTAAACTAGGACATAGAGGGAAATATGACAAAACAATGTGTTTCGTTCATGAGTCAGCGAAAAAAAACCTGCTAATTTGAAATTATGAAGACATTTAGTTTGTGAAGGAAAAGATGCATAAAGAGAGGTAGGCTACACAAGAGATGTTAATTTAGCGAAGTAAAAAGTACTACAGTTTATTATACAATATATTTATTATAAAAGGTACGTGTACTATGTAATAACAGTATTTAGAGATGATTTCTGGAGAAGGACTTGATAACGACTGGTTTTTTTTTTTCTTGACTTTACTTATTATTTGTATACAAAATGAGTTTGGTTGTTGACATGCATTTGTCCGTTGAGTTTGGAGAGTGTAAAAAATGATTGCAAATAATAAATATAATAATAATAATATAATTATTAATATAATAATATTACCTTCTAATAATTCTTCTATTATACTACAATTATCATACGAATAACAAGTGATTTTCTCCCTGAAGCTAGCCAAACTAAACTTCTACCATAGCAAGCCCCTCTCATGGGCTGTCGACACCATCAATAAAACCCATCGGTACCCGGTAAATTTCAGAGATGATTTTTTGAGAAAAAAAATTTTTGTGATTTTTAAATTTCTAAACTTTTGTTCCGTACACCTACGGTCCTGATATTTTTATGGTAGATAGGTCATACCAAGGCATAAATATATTAATCATAAAAACGAGCGGATGGTAGATAGGTCATACTAAGGCATAAATATATCAATCATAAAAACGATCGGTACCCAGTAAATTTTCGAGATATAAAGTTTTGAAATATTTTTTTTGGCCAAATTTGACTGGTCATAACTTCTAGTAGGAAGGACCTACAGACCTGCGAGATGGCTCGTTGAACTCGATATTTGTTAATCAAGCCAATATAATTCATCAGTTTAATTAATCTCTCCTCTGAACTTGCTCTAAGATTGTCAAAACTTTGAACGTTTTTCAAACCAACATTGTATAGCGCAACTTTTGTCATATTATTAATCAAACGGCACACCTATGCTGATAGATTACTAAAATCATGAATATTACTTCGTTTATCTTTTTGTCCTATTTTGGTGACAGTTGGTCAAACTAGACGTCTAAAGCCCACTGACAATTACCATTCCATTTTCTCCTTTGCTTTATGTCAGCCAGCTTCATTTCACCCGTCTACGACAGTTTATTCTTAAGGTAATATACAAATATAGCGGTAGAAATATTTTTCATATCGCAATGTCAAATTCCCATCCCAAAATTAGCTAATATCTAAGCTAATATCATTGGCTAAGCTAAATATTTTCCTTTGGGATATTATTTCTAATTGGGACATTGTGTCTAGCTGTTTTATCTTCCCTTAAGTTAGCCAGTCGATAGTAACACTAAGATAAAACTAATACACTTAAGTTGAGCGGGTGAGATTGTATTCAAATATAGATTTTTAGGGGATGCTTTGCTTATTTTTATGAAAGATCGTGATAACACAAAGGTGCCGTGTTAAGTGTTAATATGATGAAATATTCAAAAACTGAATGACTACAGTTGTCCCTATTGCTGACACTTACTCCTTCTGAGTGTATGGCTAACAGAATGAGAGAGAAAATTGTTAGTTACTTCGTAAAGCGTACTTGAGAAGTTAATGTTTCCCATTCATTTAAGGGACTTGTCTTTTTACAATTGTAAATCCGTATAAGATTAGTCTGGAACAAAACCTATACGGAGGAACGGCCGTTCTACGCTTCTTTCAGTATTCTTAACTCTGAAGATAATTCGTTATGAATTAACAGTGTGAACATGCACTTAGTCTCCGCAATAATACCATACTTGAAAGAAAATATCAAATGCGAAATAGGTTCAATGTCCGTGGGCTGAGGAAAACCGATTATGCAAGGAGTTGATTCATTGTAAGTCCCATCAATGCAGTTCGTTGGCTTGTCACAAACGAATAATAGAGTACCATGTCATGCATTTCTTAAATAAAATAAACCAGTGTAACCGGATAAACTGACAAAATGCATGAGGAAAGCAGTAGATTCGAAACCGAAAATACTTCAAATGTATTTATTAATATATTTTTCCCCAAGTGGTCAAAAACGCAATTTTGAAGGAAGACGAGCCTACAATTTCGACACAACTCGGTGTCCAAGTGCCAAACAAAATTATTTCAATATAGCAACTAACTTTGTACTATTCCGTAAGAATTGATACGCTTCCTCCATATTGTTACACAAACGGGTCGTTCGAATAAACCATGTAAACGGATTTGCCGTGAAGCGCTAAACGAAATTTGTCAATTTTTTTTTTTTTTTGAATTTTTGAAAACGATGGGACAACTTTTTTTTATCCAAACCCAGAAAAGGCACTCATTCGGGTCGACATCTGTCGATTGGCGTATAGTTTTTGGAAATCGTTTGAAAACTTCACTGATATGTTGCTCACAAAGTGAAATTAAGCAGCATCATTTTGGACCAATGTATGTGAAACGCTATTGTTATTTTGCTACTCCAGAAACATGGTAGCTTCGACTATATTCCATTTATATGCGCTTCGATTTGATTCAATTTACATAGCTAGGCGCTCGGTCCTCTGTACCTAGCAAGTCGTCCAAAGCACACCGGGGGAGCCAAGGGCCAAGGTGCTCAAATCCGACGAGTTTTGCGATTTGGTCAAGAATTGCGACATATAGAGTGCGTACAGACAGACGGTTATGAAGAACACATTAGCTGGTCAGCCAGCTAATAAGGATGCGCCCCTCAAAACTTACCAAACAACTGGGACTTCCAATCCGATCAAACACTTGACTTTTTCATAAGTTGGTATTAAAACTTTCGAATTAAAATGTGTATAAAGTAACAATTTGTATGATGGATACGATGATGATATATGAATAATGATAATGATAATGAATGGACATGATCAATACGTAAGTACAATGGATATTTTGAACTTTTGCTTACAGTCAACACTATATAACATACTTACATTAACATGATCCAAGGTATCCTTATTAGCAAAAAAAGAATATCCTTATTAGCAAAGAAAGGTATCCCTATTAGCAGAAATGCTACATGCGACAAATGGAAAATCGTTTCCAATTCCAGCACTCGTTTTCGAAAACTTGAAGAAGCACTTTTAATCCTCGGGATTGAGGATGGACTGATTCCAAAAGAATTAATTTGAAAGCTCTCGTAATTCATATGCAACCTAATGCCGCTTGTCTTGGGATTCTTCTGAATTTGTCTAAATTGGAAGAGATTCACTTCGCATTTGATGAAAACATTTAAGGCGTTCTTAATATGGCAGAAATTCAGGAGCTTTGTGATCTCACACCTTGGCTAACCCTAGTGCCTTCATCGGAGAAGCTGAGTGAGGGATTCAAAATTAAACGATTCTTGTAAACAATAATTTCCTTGGCTGGTGAGATTTCCTGATCTAGTGTTGTGTTCTCTTAGTTTGTAATGCTAAGTTTAATACAAGGATGATTATTTAACAAAATTCTTCCAAATGAACTTTTTTTATTAGTTGGGGGAAATCCCTTCAAACCAAAAATTTTTCAGGCATAGACCATCAGGGAAAGCGTTGAAGGAAGCATTCTTACTTAATATTTTGAATATAACTAATTTCTGGAAGTAGAATACTCATTACCATTTTCATTCCCTTTTTATTAAATGCAATGTCATAAACTATAACCATTATCTAACTTTGTTTCCCCCTTATTAATCTCATTCTTCTTTGGTAAGAGAGCATCAAACACAGAGCCTGTTAAATATTAATTCATATTTTTAACCTACATTAGTTTCTATTTACTCATTCCTCCTTGCTTAACTTGAACCGTTAATTATGACAAAACGAAATGTTTTCTTTGTGAGTGAGTGAATTAAAACTGTGGGTTTGAATTTATGGATAAAGTTGATTGTGAATTTGATCAAAAAACTCAAAATTTGGCCAAAATGGCTCTCACAAGAAAGGACATTCAACCAAAGGATTTCGTAATACTTACCACAAGG
>WJEZ01002846.1:0-12282 GCA_009869925.1 Thalassaphorura encarpata
CCCAAATTGGGGAAATTAACCATGGAGAAGAATATGAGTCTTTTCGAGTAAAATTCTTTAATCACCAATTCTTGCTACCGCAAATAACACATCTTAGATGGTTCGTTCGCCTAGAACTGAGATGTGGTAATGGGAAAATGTTTTTCATAAAAACTCTATTAACATTCTGGCTAAGAGTGCTAACAATGAACAAGGAAAGTTTAGTGTACCATTGCTACGAAGCCATAAAAATGTGTAGTACAAAAAATAATTGGCAGAGCCACTTAATCAAAGTGTTAACAAAATTGAACATCCAATTTCTTCTAGAAAGTAACAGTACAGGTTGTGTTAAGATAACTAAGAAACAAATCAACAATTAACATTTATCTATCAAAGAAGTTTTCAGATAATGAGAGTAGAGATATTATTTCGATGATAATTACCACTTTCTTTGATATATATAGAGAAAATCTGTAAACGGGAAACGTATCTGAATATGAATTGTGAAATTAAAATCACTAGCAATAATTGTTTATCGCACACACTCTAAGACTTCCTTTAGATAAACTTTAAACAAACTCTACGGTTCTATTGGATACTTCCCTCTTGCCGATTATGATGTGCCGTTGATGTTGGTAAACCTTAGGCCTTTCGTGTGGTTCTTACTCATGAATAAGATTAGAATCGGCCAACATATTCCTAAACTAGCCAAGTTTAATTTTATCTGTGGAACTGGACCAACATTATTAGCTGGCAAAGCCCAGCTTATGCGGCCGTCATGTCCGTCTGTCTGTGCGCACCCTACAGGTCGCAATTCTTGACCAAATCGCACGACTCGTCGGATTTGAGCGTTTCTACCTTTGGCTCCTCCGGTGTGCTTTGGGCGAGTTGCTACACCCAGGAGATCAGGCGGCTAGCTATATAAATTGAGTCTAATGGAAGCGGATGTAAACCCAATATAATCAAAGCGACCTTTCTTCTGGAGAAGCAAAATAACAATCGTAAGTAAATTGTTTGACAGGCGTAAAGAAATTCAATTGTTGCCATGCTGAAGTTACATATTCTAGGTTCACACATCACATTTGAAGTTGTCAATTGTATGTTGCTAGGTCACTTAGGGTTGTTGCTTGACTGTATCGTGAAGCGCAGGAACAAATTTGCCATTAGTAAGATGCAGCTGCTTTAAATATATTAGTTATATGACTAGTGTTTGAATAGCACTTTAATGCAAGAGGATCTATTGTGAAGCGTCGGAATAATTTTTGCCAATTTTTTATTTTCCTTGTAACTTTCCAACAGAATAAAATTTAAAAAAACTAAAACCTTATAATTGTGAAGCGTCGGGATAATTTTTGCCAATTTTTTATTTTCCTTGTAACTTTCCAACAGAATAAAATTTCAAAAAACTAAAACCTTATCGGACCTCTTGTGATTGAGATCTGTCGATTGGCGTAGAGTTTTTGAAAATCGGCTAAGAATTGTAGGAGGAGTTGCGGTTACAAGCCGCAATGAAGCAGCACCATTTTGTATTATTCATTGTGAAACGCGATTGTTATTTTGCTTCCCCAGAAACATGGTCGCTTTGACTATATTCCATTTATATACGCTTCCATTTGATTCAGTTTATATAGCTAGGCGCCTCACCCCTTGTGCCTATTAAATTGCCCAAAGTACACCGGGGGAGCCAAGTGCTGAAACGCTCAAATCCGAGGAGTTTTTCGATTTGGTCACGAATTGCGACTTGTAGAGTGCGTACAGACGGACAGACAACACAATCGCATTAGCTGGGCTTTGCCAGCTAATAAATTAAACGTGAAGTTCCAAAATCACTTTTACTTCTGTAATATCACTTCTGTAGTTGTTAGACTCGAATTAGAATTTGCACTAGATCCCTCATCGTTCAGCTTAATTGGACTTGGATTACTAGAATTTGGTGCTGATCCTTATTTCAGCAAATACAGACAAAACAAAACAAAAGTATCCACCGTCGTCCTCATTACTGGAAACCTTGGAAAACTCCTGGACAAGGCCGGAATGGGTCTGGAGACTTCTGGAATTCTCAAGACACATTCCAGATTTCCCCGGAAAAAATTCAAGAATACTCTAAACCAGTTCCAGAATTATCTAGAAGAATATCTCCTGTATTGAGAAACAACAGTCACCTTTCCCTAAGAGTGCAAGAATTGCTGAACCCCTGAGCTGATCCTCATCCAACATTAACCCTCGCCCCCGGAGGAAGAGGCACCTGTCTGTCCATAGCTAGGTCATACCACCCATGACCCATACCATTACGGTAAAATAAGAATTAGAGCAAGGTTTTTCTATACATTTAGTTATTTCGCTTCGAACTAGGATTAATTTCAACTAATCACATTTGCTCACTGTGATTTTGATACTTTGATACAGTCTTATATATAGAATTTGAACTATATTGAACTATATTGTATAATCTTTTGTTTCATTCTTACCATCACAATGTGATTTTGATTCCATATTCTGCTTCTTGTGTGATACAAAATGTCGAAGCTACTGAAAGACGTCTGATCACAACTAACAGCAGGACTGTCAATAGGTTTTTTACCGAAATTCTTTAATTATTAAAGTTTCCAAGTCAAGTAGATAAAAGTGAACTTGATTCTAGGGACACAAGAAAGGATTACCGCTTCCGCGTGAATGTATCGTACTAGCAAAAGCATTGAGCATAAAATACATACATTTTATTTCCTTCCTTCCGTCCTGTTTTGTATCAAATCCTGTTAATACTTTTAGTACATGGTCTGTACACACACACACACACACACACACGTAAAGTTTTATTTTTGATGCATTGACCTGACGAGTTACAACAAAAATGGCTACTTGTGGAACATGCTCATTGATGAATCCGATCAGATAGTGTGTTTTACGTTGGAAAATCTTTGCATTTTTTACATATTTGGTGAAAACTGTGAATGTTGTTTTTTTACAAAGCGCCAAGCATGATGAATGATGACACGTATCAACCTTGATGACATAATTCAAAACAATTTTTCCAATGAATTAAGACTGAAATTGATTACTTCTTTGTGCTTTCGGTTTCTGCCCTATTAAAAGTTTTACGATTCAATTACACACTTACACTGCACGTGTATCACGTCATGAAGGTTGTAAAAATATTATGTCATTTCAGTATGCACTGCTCATTCACTCGTCATTACTATTATAGCATTCAATTTCTCCCTTGTTAAGATGAAAGTGAAATGTCTCAAGTATAAGTAGTACATGTATTAAAAATAAACCAGCCTTCTCTCATTGTCATTGCGTTGCAATAAGGAGCCTCTTCAGGAAATACTTTTTCGGACAAAGGTCAACAAGGAACAACCATACGAAATTTAAAGACGGAGGTTTGTGTAAAGACTAACATTACAAAAAACGAGTATGATTAATTGTGAAGAAATTATATTTGAAGTTAACTTTATTATGTAGGCTACCCTGGCTTAATAATCAGAGCGTGCATTGTAAATTCGGTTCATCAGAATTAAGAAAATGGAATTCAACCAGACTTTCCAATATCATCATGGCAGTGAATATGGAGCTGTTCAAGTACGAATATTCTCATGTATGCTGTGTCCACAAACTTTTTTTCAGTTCAGGGAATTAGTAGCTCACCAAGGGACTCATATCAATGCTGAAGGGGGAGACCCGATATCCGACGACTGACCATCACAATCAGCCAATTGGTGACAATGAATATGAACAGCAAGATTATCCGCTGGACCTCTCCTGCAAAAAGAAAATCTCAAATACTACTATTGATTATTACCGTGGCCATGATCTGTATTTCTTCAATCAATCTTCCTTCCCATCTGAACTATTTTACCATGAACCGCCTGCAGAACTCCGACCCCATGTATGTCAATATTGTTCCCGCCCTTACAAATACCAACGCCATCTGTATAATCACGTTCAAAATAAGCACATGACCGCGACCTTGTGCTCTAACCCAAACCAAACCTCTATGATGAAAAAGCAAGTCTGTGAGATGTGCTTTGTTGGATTTCGCACGGGATATCAATTCTGGTCACACAAACATGTGTCCACTCGTTATGAACATAAATGCTCTGTGTGTCTAGAAACATTTAGAAGCAAATGCCAATTTACTTGTCATCGGATTAAATATCATGGAAAACGCGTACACTAAGAAGTAGGAAGTGCAAACATCGTCACAAATAATTTGCAAGGTTAAGTTTTCTAGGATGCCCATATGACCAATTGGCCTGGGAAATGTAGTATTGATTTGTTAAGAGATAAAGTATTTTCAAACTGTCTCTATTTACATATTCGATGGTAAATACAATATTAAAAATGTAAATGTAATTCCCTGGCTTCCTTGAAGGAAGACTTGATGGGAAGGTTAGAATTAGTGGAGCCACGCTCCAAAGACTGATTGTCTGTTCAACGTAAATTCTAAAGTTAGTTTTTGTTCTTTATAAATTCACTTTCTCTGTGAATTAGACTTGGTCTAATTTTTATTTGATATGGCTAACTGACTTGGATATCATAACATATGCTTAATTTTAGTTTGTATTTTAAAATATCTCATAGTTGTAGCATATTTTTCAGTCAACCCTGTAGAGAATTCGAGGCATCGTTTTCCTGCAAAGAAAATAATTTCTCATAAATTTGCATCAGCACATAAAATGTGCTTAGAGTGTGGACTATCTTATGACTTCATAAAGTGTAGTTTGACTAATGACGTTGAGCCAGTAATAAACATAGTAGCGATGACAGTTTGAAACAATTGCACATTACATGTTTATAGTCAATCAAATCTGCATTGGGTCAACTCTCAGTAGCAAAAATTCCAATTTCATGGTCGTCAGGAGTTTGTATTTTTTAATGAGCTTTTTTAAATGTTCACGACGAGAATCTTTTTCTAATAACTCTAACCTTTAGAGAAGTTTGCTAAGTTTATATTCTAAGGCAAAATGTACGGCAACCTCAATATCAGCGCCAAACTTGTATTGAGGCATAGGCCTATCTCCTTTAATTTTGCACTAATCTAATCACTAGTATTTGGCTGAGATGAGGGAAAATCAAATAATTTTACAATATAAATCCTGAAATCTCATACTCCGTTGACCAATCTGGTTTTCTAATTATAGTACAGTGAGTACCGTATTAAAAAAACGCGAACTGTTTTCTTATGAATGTGAGATTGTGTCAGGCCTATCAGTGAGTGACCTGCTTAAATAATAGCTATTTTTATTGGTTAATATTTTGAAGCTGGCCAATTTTACCTGATCTATCGAGTGTAGATCCGAACCAGGTCAAGACTCTAACTATAGAGTTTGAGACAAGGAGAAGAGGACTCGACTTTTTAAATTCAATTTGTCCATAATGTAACTAATAGTCTCAAAAATGTTTGGAGAGCTTCACAAATTTGCCATTTACATTTAATACAATTTGACATATGAAAGTCTTCCGATGGCTTCTGTTGGTTACTTCTAATTAATGATACCCTTGGAAGTTGTTCCGTTTAGTGCGTTCCCACACACACCGTATTTGCGGTTAGCTGCATTATTGCCATTTATGCATCGTTTAATTTAGTTTATAAGTCATTCATTGCATCGAACTTACTAAAAGTGTACATCTTTTTTACACAAAGATTCCAATCTCAATGCCATTATTTATGTGTAATCCCATTCTATTATTAAGGTCGCTCTGTATTTTGGAAATTTCGTTGTCTCAGTCTCACCCATCGGGTTTTTGAAAGCGTTGCACCCTTTCATATTGAATAGGCTTTCATCAAGTTTCTAAACTTTTCGGTTTCAATTAGATTCTGGTGTCAAAAATAGGTTTCGGTCATGTCATCTAATTTACAATTGAGAATCATGGAAAATCGATGGCGAATAAAATATAGGTAAGCAATAAAGATTCCAGGTCGATTTGGCAAAAGTAAAAGTGGCAAAAAATATATTTTACCAGATTTCTGGAAAAAATGACCAAAATTTAAAAGTTGCCCATCATAATGCAAGTGACTGAAGAGACAGCAAGAGGAGAGGGTACTTGCCTTGTGTAACCAACAACTACTCCTCAAGAAGTGGAGTGTCACAAATTGAGTTCAGTTAGGAAATTAGTTGACTAGTTAAGTAAAAGTGAAATGAATTCATACAGACTATTTGTAATTTAATTTATTTTGACTAAAAATAAATATGTTTTGTTTGGGTGGCTACCCAAATTGACCATCAAACTTTTAAAAAAGTGGAAATTTTTAATGATTGCGATAGGTGCAAAAGCCATTTTGCAAGACATGTCAAATTGGCAAAACATTATTTTAATGTTTCATTGTAGCTCAGATTGAATTGTATAATTTCTCATAGACAGGTGTTGTCGAATTTTAGATCACATGGTGGTCACAATGTTGTAAGTATGGTGATAATATTAAGGGGTATGATGACTTCTACCTTTATGACTGGCTCCGCCCCCAACCCCCGCAAGGGGCGGTCAGCTCTTCACTAACCCCCCTGGGTTTTAAACCTAGCCTAGCAGCTTCATGAATTAATCCGCCACGAATTGACGTAACTATGAATTGACTCGCTATGATTTGACCACTATAATTAACCGCCGATGCAATTGACCACGATGAATTTACGTGATACCCTCTTGCCACTTTCACATCAAAGTTTTGCCAGAATGACATTCGAGAAAAAATAGCTTTTGCCACTTTGGCCGCACACCTCAATAAGGGGTTTGGATTTATAAACGAATACGTGACGCATAGTTTGAAGCTATAAGCAATAGACCAAAGTCCGAATTTTTAATTATTGCTCTGAAATTCAACCCACTGTCATGGGCTAAATTATTTTGTGGCAATTTTGATTGAGTATAATTAGTCATGGCAATATTTTGAGCAACCCTAAAGTCCGGAATAATCTGTGAGTGCCTATGATGAAGCTATAACAATAGACCAAAGTCCGAATTTTTAATTATTGCTCTGAAATTCAATCCACTGTCATGGGCTAAATTATTTTGTGGCAATTTTGATTGAGTATAATTAGTCATGGCAATATTTTGAGCAACCCTAAAGTCCGGAATAATCTGTGAGTGCCTATGCATTGAATTCGAGTTTTATCCTTTATTGTGGGTTAGGAATGACGGATGAAGATGTGAATATCTGAGTGGAGTCCAACCAACCTCAGATGTGTATTTGGTAGTGAGGTAACCTTCGGCTCAGGCCAGGCAAGGCTGATGCCAAAACGGATTGTTGTAACTAAAGCAAGCAAGCACATTCGTTTTGTTCTAAACGTACGTACGTAGCTTCCTAACATGCCGCATGCAAGCTTTGTCAGATCTGAATTTTTTGTTCCCACGTTGTTAGGTTAGAAATCTCCCTGCTTGGTTTTTTGGTAAAACTGGTTGGGATTGGGACTTGGTTGCTGGTAGAACGTTAGGAAGGAACCCGATCTTGCCTGGTTGCCTCACAATACAAAACAACCCAGTGGAAATGCTGGTTTTTGCTTTTGCTTCTCTGTGTTCACCCTCGCGCAGAGCTAGAGCAAAAGATCCCTCATGCATGGCACAGGCTCAGATATATCCATCCGAAAAACTTGTCTGGGGGCTAAGTTCTCCTTCGACTACTGCTTCTCCAGTCAGTCCAAAAATTGTCTCTCGTCAGGACAGATCCAGGGCTACGGCTAAGGCGAACCGCTTTCATCAAATCTTAGATTCACGCATACAAACCAAAAATATAAACAACGGTAGAATTTTATTCTAATTAATTCTCCCGCGTTGTGTACGACGAACATTTACGTCTCAATTTGTCAGCGTTGTCATCGTTCATCAAAATCACGCATAAACGCATACTGTGTCATTTTCAGAAAGATACGTCAAAATTGTGCATCAAAATACCGCAAAGTAGACATTTGTGTAAAGTAGCTGAAGGAAAAATTTGATTTTACAAAGAAACGATACGGTTGAACCAAAACCAGAGCGTATTGCCGGTCTATTTACTCATGGGAAAAGGAAAAACTCCGAATTTTGCTTTACTTCGGTTCGGACATTCATACATGTGGATTTATCATCAAGCATAAAGGCAAAATATTATTCCCTAAACAGTTCTACATTTCAAAATCCCAGTGACAATTACAATTTGTGTCTACTGACTGTTGACAATTTAATAGACTCATTGGTTGAATCAAATTGATAAGGTCAATCACAACATTGGTTTTGGTTNTCATTGGTTGAATCAAATTGATAAGGTCAATCACAACATTGGTTTTGGTTTGGATTGATTGATCGATTCTGCTTTAAATCAATTAACACACCCGTGCAGTGCACTCCCGGTCGTCGTGGCTTGATCGACTGTGATTCCGGTGAATTGACTTTATATATATATAAAAAAATTGTCCCGACCAATACATGGACCGAGTTCTGGTTGTACGTGACGTGACGTCCCAACGAATTTAAAAACACAAGTTAGAGTTTTGTGAACAAATTAAGGACCTTGTGTCATCGGTTCGCTCACTTGCTCCCGGTTGTAAAACTTCTTGGTCGTTTTTTTTATACCAAAATAAAATCAAATGAGTGATTTGTCTTCACACCACAGTCACACTTAAAAATCAAAGGGGAAAACAAGGGAGTTGCTTCTACCCGGGTATTTCTTTCCAGCAGCCAGCCAGCCTGGAGAAGGTTGATAGGAGTGGGTCTGAGTTTGAGTTTGGTACTAGGAAAGTCAAAGTGCTTCTTCACATCACAATCAATCATCATTGTCTCTTCGGTTTTTCCCTCCGAGTGTCACCCTTGTGTTTGGAGATTCAATTCTCTCATCCTGTCACACAAAAACACACACATTACTTACTTTAACTCGGCTCAGCTTTTCCCCCCGTTATTTTTAACTTTTTAGCCAAAAAAAACTAAAAGTTGGAAGAATTGGATAGAAGAAAACAAAAGTTTTTTCGGGTTCAGTACAGCCCAGTGCAGTGGAATAGTGTGGTGATTCCATTTCCGGAGAGAAACACCCGTCCAAAAACCAATTTGCCATTTCACCAATAAGTCTATTAAGGACTTATTTCTTCGGGGACAAAAAAGTTTGCCTTGTCAACCCAAGCCAAGACGGACAGTCACAGTGTTGTTTTCTCTTGTTCACTAACTAACAACGTCCAGATTAGAGAATCCCTTAGATATTTCTTGGGAGTTTTATGCTGAGGTGGGCATTTATTGGGCAAAACTCTGCAGCACTGAACGAATGAATGACTAAAAGCCAAGAATATTTATCATTTTCACTCCAGACACTAATGGACATTTATCTCTGGCTCTCAAAAGCATTTATAGCAACTTTGAGCATAAATACACATATTATACGTACTTTTTCTTCCTAAAAGTTGAGCTTCATTTTACCTGGAAGAGCGTAACGTTCATAAGGGACGAACGTTACGTACCTATCATCACCCGATCCGATCCTCTGCAAAACTTTTTTTAGTGTGTAGAAAGGAAGAGAAAAACCCGGAAATGAGTACGTAGGACGAAGGATAGTTCCTTCCTCAAGATTTTTCTTGAAGGGACAGAAAATGGGAAATAAAATCTGGAGCGAAATGAGGTGTGAACTGTGAGAGTAACGTGGGTAGGTACGTACTAGACTGGTGTTAAGGTGTCTGGCTCCAGAAGAATAAAAAGAAGAAGAAGAGTAAGAGTAGCTGTGCTGGAGAACTGAAGGAAGCGGGTCATGTCATTTCCATTCTAATGGAATTTCCAATGTCTTGACATGAGCCAACTCCTCGTGGGAACCCATGCATGGAACAAAAAATCTCCACCTCTCTCTGCCTTCCTGGACAACTTGTAAATTAGTTCCAATCGATTGAATCACGAGTAGTCGTCCAACCCAAGCAGCACGCTTTGCTTTGAAACAAAAAAAAACTTAGATTGAACCTTAACCGCCAAGCCTTACAAAAAAAAATAAGAAAACAAAAGTCGTCGTCGTCGTTGCCCAAATTGCATAATTTGCACAACTTCATCTCATCCCTCTTTTTTAAGAAAGTGAAATTCAAGTTCGAGAAAACAGCGTCCATGGGGCTAATGGCTTTATATTTGGGTCTTCTTTTGTTTTTTCTTTATATTTTGGAGTCCCTTCCCCAAGAATCCGTCTGTGTTCGTCTGCCTGATATCTACTGGAATGCAACAAATCCAATGTAAGTGAAAAAAAAACATTTTCTTATGTCTTGTTTTCTTTAGTTACACGCGCGTCAGTTACAGGGCAATAACTTTGGACCAAAACTAGAGCAGAGTGTCAGAGTTAGTGTGTTGGTTTTTTCTTCACAAATTAAGTGCAAGTTGAGTAATGCGTGGCGCTAAAGGGTCATGAATTACGAGTCGTAAATTTGTACAATATGTACAATTGGCCCAACACTCAATAACCACAGAATTGCCTGCAGTAAAACAAAAGGAGAGCAAAGAGAGTAGTGAATTGATGGAAATTGGTCATTTTCAAGAAACAAATGAGGTGAAGCAGAACTAGGAAAGGGTTAATCATTCTCTTTTATTAGTTCACATTCACATTACTCACTATACGTGGCATATACCAGACTTTCTTTGCCCCGAAAATGCGTTTGCACATTTTTTTCCTATTTAGCCATGGTACTGGTCCTAAAATTGTTAAAGAAATCTGAAAATCATATTAATGAAAATAGTTGATCGTCCTATTATTTAGAAATGCCCTTGTAGTTAAGACAAATGCCAACATCGTGTCTTTTGAACCCATTCTTATAGCCCACACGTGTATTTTTATTCATAGGACAAATGATGATGCGAATTTTAGTGCAAAATAACTACAACTACACGTGTAAATTCCATAATGGATATATGTTGGGAGGCGGATGACAGTTTTAGCTTTGCTGCAGACTAGGCTAACAAGCAAGAGTTCCTTTCTTTTTCTTCGGATTTTGCATTTTCCTTCCCTGTCCCGTCCCGAATAGGTCGTAAAAACCTGAGCGTGGAAATGGATGGATGTGAATTTTATGTAGAACCCTGAGACATTTCCTAAGCTCTTGGCTCCTGTCCTACTACTGTCTCCTGGACTAGCAAGCAAACTGACTTTAGCAAAAAAAAAAGTCCAAATCCATGCATATCCTTCGTTCTGGGCTAAGATGTACCGATTTGCAATTTGGGACATGAAGTCGCTCCTAGCTCCAGTTCTTGACATGGACACCCAGGGTTTGGCTTTGGCTCCGCATGGTACACACGAGTACGGCCCATAATCCAAATCTAATGCATTTATTCATTCCATATTAAAAAGCATCCATTTGATACGAATAAAACTTGGGCAGTTAGTTTCAGCTCTAGCTCTACCCACCTGCCTATCTAGTATATATGTTCTTAACACTTTCTTTCCAAATTACTCTGGAGAAGAAAACTCCGAAAATGTCCGAATGTATATGTAAGGTATGGCACACGTGGACGGACGTGTCTTTCTTTTGCATTGCATTAGTTTCATAGTAAAGTTGTAGGCAGAAAAGCTGACAGTCTGACTGAGAGAGACTCATATTATTATTATTATTCCCTCCTACCTTCGTACCTTCCCATGGAAAGTAAAAGTGAGAATAGTCAAGGAACAAGGTACATTGTATATAGGTAGCTAAAAGCTACAAGGTAGGCATGCATGCAAAAACTCAGCTTTCGGCTTTCAGCTTTGCCTCTAGTTTTGTGCCATTATTATCAAAAAGGCGTGGTTCGGACTTCGGAGTGACTGCTGAGGCATAATGTGCCTTCCGTACCGTACCATACGCACATACAAATTTCACTCCTTTTATTGTTAATTCAACCAAAAGGGAAGAAACATGAGTATCCCATACACATGCATATACATAGTACAATGTACGGCCATAATGAAGCCCTAGCTCCAAGCTTGGTTTCATTTTTTTTTGGCCAATTCCCGGCTGTCAAGCTGCACAAAATGTTTCTCTTAAAATGCACGGTGCACGGTAGTGGTTTGGTTTCTAAAATCTAAACGCACAAAGTGAACGGCTGAATGACAAGGGAGCTCTCCGAATGTTAAATTAGCACAAACATTTATTTCAGACATTTTCGATATTTTTATCTAAGCGTATGATTTTATCAGAATTTACTAATAATGCCTGACATGCCTATAAATTGTTTATCGGCGTTAGTAATTGGATGATGTGGTGGGAAAAATCCTATTGAATTGGGGAAAATTGTTCAAATATTTATGCCAAAAAGCCAAACCTTGCCATGCAGTACTGGTAGTGGTTCAATATTCAATTTCAATTCCTGATTTTTGCCTGTCATTGTAATTCCCAACTGAGGGAATCG
>WJEZ01002847.1:0-12280 GCA_009869925.1 Thalassaphorura encarpata
TCGCCAATGGTATAGATTGTAGTTCGTAAATATGTAAACGACAAATTTTATTATCATTGTCCTACAGCTAGCTTGACTTGACATTGTATACGGTACTTAAAAAAATTAAATCAATTTAGTTAAATGCACATATTCAAGTATTGCGGTAAGACGCCGTATAAATTATCTTGAATTTAGAAACAAAATAATTTGTAGTTCTTTTATTCTTTTTTTTGTCCATTTGGAATTAGGATAATTTGAAAAAATGCTGTATTAATAAGAGTACTTTTGAAAATTCGAAAACATTCTAAAAATTTACAAACCAAGCTTTGAACAACAAAATTCCCAGTAAGGCCAATTCTAGGGCATCTCTATTCATTTGCGTCTTCCTTCAACTACTCTCCTGAGAATTTCTTAATTAGGATGATATTTATCATCACCCACATTACAACTCCTCCTCCAATTTGATTGCGACGTCATTTTGTCTTTTCTCTTGTCAATACTCCTCCGCGTATGCATTGTATCGGAATCTCATGCCCTTAGCAGCTGGTGACTCTTACTATTATTTACATAACATCCTAACCTCTAATGCCCCCACATCTGGCAAATCATGCAACTCAACGGCTAAATAGAACACTTGAGAGGAAATTGAAGACAGAGGAAGCGGAAATGGAATGTGTTAAAGCGTAATGATGTCCAGTCCACCCGTTCGTATTCAATGCGAACACGTAGAACTTTCTACAAAGGAAGGGTATGGCGTATGGGATATGGGTAAATAGAAATACTACAAGTACAGACAGAGGTCACAGGTCAGGTTTATATGATTTTGTGACCCAAAACCTTAGATATTTAGATTATAAATGTGGCTTACCTCCATAGTTGTTCCCCACAATTGACAGTGGATGATATTCGGTTAAGGACTCTTGTTTTAGCCCCACCGGCGTTCCCAGTTCCATTCCCAGTCGTCGCCGTTGGAGATGTTGAACTGGCCGTGGGTCCACTTCCCGTATTATTTGAAAGATGAGGAGAATGATGATGATGATGAAGGAGGTGAGAGTTTGAGTTGGAATTGGAATTGGAGTTGGAGATAGAGTTGGAATTGGAGTGGGAATGCGGGTAGTGTGAATTGGGACTTAAGAGATTCGTATGATTAATTGAGTTCAATTCACCAAACTCTGGCGGGGCAATCGGTTCAGTGGACGGTGTTTCAGGAATGAGGGATTGCCAAACCGCCGGCATCCCTATAGGCGGCAGTAGGCACGAAGGCGGCAACGTTCTTCGACTTGTCGGAGCAATAGTTAAAAACTCAATATAAATCAACTTTCACCAACCCAAGGCAAAAAATAGGAAGAAAAGATCAGAATCAAAATCTCATGTCATCATGGCTTTGTCTAGAATCTTCTCTCCTTGCACCGTAGCGTAGGTCTAATTGTTACACTTACATTTCCATTTCTTCCATCTGGGCGTCTCAACTTTCACTTTTAACTATATATAGAATTTAATGATCATGCAGTATTCCCACGTAAGTGCGTATTTAAAGAACTTGAATGATATTATTACGATGTTGACAAAGTACTCTATTTATAGTTGTTTTGTATTTCTTCCATCTGGGCGTCTCAACTTTCACTTTTAAAAATATATATAGAATTTAATGATCATGCAGTATTCCCACGTAAGTGCGTATTTAAAGAACTTGAATGATATTATTACGATGTTGGCAAAGTACTCTATTTATAGTTGTTTTGTTCTTTCTCTCCACACACACAGTAGCACAA
Source organism: Thalassaphorura encarpata (assembly GCA_009869925.1). Taxonomy (NCBI): domain Eukaryota; kingdom Metazoa; phylum Arthropoda; class Collembola; order Poduromorpha; family Onychiuridae; genus Thalassaphorura; species Thalassaphorura encarpata. Next base: position 1,755 of record WJEZ01002847.1, read on the forward strand.
ATGATTTTTTTATTTTTATTTTCGTAAAACTTTTTTTTAGAGTAGGTGATTAGGTAAGGTAATTAGAGAGCTCCGTTGCGTTGATCGGTCGTCGGTGAGCGCTTGAGAAATAAATGGCCCACCACCAAAGAATTGACTCGTGTCGTCTGGAAGTTTGAAGGGCAAAGAATTCGCAAAAGCCAGCCAAATATTGTCAGGACAGGAGCAGAGTAGAAATTGCAATGCAATGTCACTACTACTCACAATAGGATTGGGCAAGGTAGCAAATATTATTTGGACTTGGGCACGAGCAAGTCGATTTTGCCAATAGGAAGGACTTGGAGAACATTTCTTAAAGACAGGTAGTCCCAAAGCCCCCCGTAAGGAAGCATTTTAACATTCCTCCTAGTTTTCCTCGTAATTGATGAGGTTTAGGTTGAGGTTGGGGCTACCGTATGTAATGTACGTATCCGGATTCAAGTATAACTGAATGGGCCACGCCACGGCACCGACACACCACACACACAAGTAAGACGTAAGCTTTAATATCGTTGATTCAGGAGCACAACAGTCTCCTTGACAACCAAAAATACCGCCCTCCTTATAAACTATTCACAACCACTTCACTCTTCTATTTGTAACTCGCCCAATATTCAATATTACAAAAGGAGCTAAGGATTATATCGTTTTTCTCATATGGAGAAAAGACTGGAAAAGTTCGGAGACGTAGTAGCAGCGCAGCACATGTGTCCAATCCACCCGTCCGTCTATCTGTCTGTCCAAATCCTCCTGAAAGAAAACCAAGACAGAAAAAGTGATAGCTTTGCCGGATAGCTTTGTCCAATGTTATTCAAGTTCACATTATGAATACATAACGAAACCAACTTACTAAACCATAAGACCTTATACTAGCAGCACCCGCCTCATTTGTTTAACTCAATAGAAAAAAAGCCAATTGGACTAGCTTGGCAAAGGGAATAATATAGGAAAACGTAGGAAAGGTAGACAATCGGACAGGGTTTAGTTATGTATGGAATGAATGTCCATCACTCGGATAGTATTCCTTCCCCGATAAGAAGGAAACTCGTTGTTCAAAATGCGATTGCCTTTGGTTTTCCCGGATTTCCAAATGAATTACGCCTAAGCTCAGGCTAACCTTTCACCAGGAACTATGTGCGGTGCAATTGTATTGTGATTCGTGCGAAATGCGATGCAGATGCAGGTCAATGGGACGGATGTGATTAGAGTCATACTTAAAATCAGCTCACTTCAAATACTCGAATGTTTGGTACCGTCCAAGCTTGGCTATAATTGGTCATTAGACTCATTTTAGTGAATTTAGCCTTTGGCTTTAACACGTGCTTGCCGAATTCTATTGAATGTGAATGCTGATAAGGATATCAGTTTCAGTTTCAGCCCTTCCATCGGTTAGTTAGTTTTGATTATGTATGTAGTATAGTTGAATTGAGTTGAATATGTATGATACGAGAGTAAACTGGTATATAAAGACGGTTTTAGCTTTCTCTTTACAATTGCTTTCATAGCATAGCATTGCATATGCTTTGCTGTGCTTTCACTTCATTACAGCTCCATCGTCAATGCAAGGCTAGGCTAGGCTAGGGCTTAATGTGACCTAAGTATAGAATTTTATTGACACTGGGCTCATGCCATGCCATGCCATCCATGCCTGGCACTGGCCGCCCATAAGGTGAAGCTTTAGCTTTGTGGACTGTGGATATTTAATTATGCACCCATGTCGAGTTGTAAAAATCTATTATGAACAAGTAGAGCACGATATTTTTAGATACCATTGGAGGTTGGAAGCTATTTGGAAATGAGGAGCTGTCATTATATTTAACCTTACGGGTTTACTCCATGAAGTCATGACGTCAGAAGAAATATGGGGGTAAAACAAGGCAAGGAGCTAGCGGATATCGTTGGATTAGCAAATTGATTGCAAGTAATTCCAGGAAAAGTGAGTAATGGGATTGAAAGGTGCGTAAACACACGTTTGAATTGAACATGTGATTGGTGATGGCTAGTGCGGGGGTAATGCTCGGAATTTACGTCATAAAATAAAAGCGGATTTCTCTGGAATATTTATTTGATTAGATGTACAACTTAGAATTGTGTAAACAAAGTGTCAAGAGAAAGGATTAAAATCCGTGGTTAACTAGATTTTGGCAGCTAAGCTGAGAATGAATTGGCTCCAACGTGCTATTGCTATGCAATCAACTTTTCCCTTGCATTCAAACCAATTCTAAATTCAATAAATTTTGCATGGATTCTTGTAATATTTATGGTAACAACCGATTGTTTGAGCTAGAGTAGTGGTTTTATTGTAGCATTCTACTTAAGTTATTTATTGAAACATGGGTTGGACAACATTTTGTGATACAAGGTCTCACTTACAGAGGCTGTTGTAATTACACATTTAAAACTATCTGCGTTGTCGGCACAAGGGTGTAAATATTTGATTAATCGTCCGATGTACAGAAGCTGTCACATTCAGATATTATGCAGATACTAGCAAAAATGTTTAGCTAATAATTAATAGAATCTCCAATTCAGTTTCGTCAGAATTACAAATACTTATTTCTGCAGTTCCGTAGAACTGCCTTTCAAAAGGGTGACAATTTCTGACATTTGTGATAAACACTTTTTATTACAATGTATTGATGCATTTAGAATTCAGATTTACAATATCAAATTTAATCCAAAAATGATTTCGAATTTCTAGTTTGACGATCTAATGGGTTGTGTTTTAATCCATATTGGAATTCGGGCTCAGGACTATAAGATATTGTACTTTGAGCATATTCGGAGGTTAAACGTTTCACAACGATTGAAATCGTCTCGATTAGTTCAGTGGCTACATTGTATTGAATTATTAAATCGGTTTAGGAAAACCATTGATAGCAATAAAAGTAGTAACTTTCAAGAAATTAAAACTTCTTATGGCGGCTTCAACCATTATGTTGGGTGTTAGACCTTTGGGCCTAAGACTCTTATATTCGTCTGGTCAAAATGACCAGATTGACCCACTATATTAGGCCGAAAGAGATATCAAAGACTTACTAAATTCATCATGGGATTTGTTGAATTTTCAAGACAGTTGTGTGTACTGTAATAGGTTGAAATTTTATGATTTGAACAAACGATTCTTGCAAGTAAATAATTATATTAAATTAAAAGACAAAATGCAGATAGAGTAAATGGACCTCGGCTAACGTTTTCATAGAATTCCTACATAAAGTAGATCAACCTTCAGTTCGGCTCTCTACATCCAACCTCCTAAATGAAATTTGCAAATAAATACATGAATAGGATTCATTCTGAAAGTGGTCAATCCCTGCATTCATAGTTTCGATACAAATATTCTTTCTAATACTTTTCACCAAAGGTTAATGCATGGAAGCATTTCCGGCAAGTGACTGACAAAACTTTTAGCAATAAACAAACGCATCGACAGAAAAATAAGTCGGATCAATTCTTACAGTTACCGGAACTTTCCATTACAGATTTGAAGTGAGTTGATACGCATTCAAACTCACCGGATTAGCACGGCAAGCTTTTATCATTAGTATTACATGCCGTGCCTCATATTTTGATTTTGTATTCTTATACGCATTAATTTACAAGTTTAATCATGAACAATTACCTACGCGTTAAGCATAGATACTCATGGAAGACCCGCCGTCTTAATATGTGGGCTCATGGTAAAGCAACTTTAAACAAACTGTTAGAGATTGTCTAAGGAGTTAGTATGACGTTTCTGATTCTGCATGGAGTAATGTGGAGGAAACATCCATTAATTTTTCCCTGACCTCGACTACACGAGCTTATAGTTTGAATTTTTTAGCAATACACTTAAGTTGATTGAGCTTTTACTTTTTAACCCGCATCGCTTCATTCGTTCCGTACAAGGACTTTGAGAATTTGAAGCTCCAAGCCAAGAATTTGACTCACAAAAATTGAAACAAATCACTCAAATTGAAGCCTTTAAAAATGTAATAAGCTGAGCTGTAAAAGTCACTTAGTCCTCACATAACGCTATGTTTATATTTCTCTGATTCTGAACTTCTCAAGATGAGAGAGGTATTATGTATGAGCTTTTAAAAACAAATCATGAGAACTTAAGGTATTCAAATAGTAATAAATATTATTGCTACTTTTGTAACTTTCCCCAGAGTGTGTGATTTGTTATGAGAGAAAGAAATCTGTAGGAAGGAAATGAAATGAAAAGTGGTACTTAAATTTACCTTTATGAGTTTCAGCTGTTTTTTCGTAGAAGCAACCACTTCACTTCCAAAACAAAACAAGGCACTGTAGTGTTCTCTAAGCCCCGAGAAAAGCGAATGGAGGATTTGCTCACTTTTAATGCTAATCTACCTTGGAGCACTTTTTCCCAATTTTTAGCACGTGTTGTCTTGTACTAGACTGGAATTATTTTTAGATTCCACTAACTCCTAGCCAGTTCGGCACTGTACAGTACAATACGCTTATGTAAAAACCCAAGCTCGTCATGGTTGTACTTGTACTGTACTCGTACTCTAACCCCTTTTTTTCGTTTTGCATGCAATGGGAATTTCTGTAGGGCTCACTCCATTTGCATGTTGTATTGATTTGTGCATAAATTAATTGCCAAGAATGGGTTTGAAGGACTTGCTGTGCTCGTGCCCCCGTGGCATGGATTCTAATGGAAAATTTATTGGCAATTTTCCTAATTTGTTTGATTCCAAACAAATTAAAGTAATTTGCATGATTGTCCATCCTCAAGCGCTTTTTCTTTTGTGAAACCTAATATAGTGAAATTATAAAGTTTTTAATCTAGAATTTAACATGAGGGTTGAAATATTCTACCGCTAAGGGCAAAGGCAGGTCCTGGCCTAACCAGGAAATGGTATAACCAAGAGCCATAGGTTGGCTGTTCAATCTGTTTTACACATGGTAGTGTTGAGAGATACGAGTTAAAAATATAACATGCATTGTTTTTCCAACTTGCAAATTGCTCGTATGCAGGAAAGCTTGACGAATTCACGTCATTCACGGGATACGTAAACGCAAATTCGCTCACAAGGAAATTAATCATCTGTTGAAAACACACCGCACTAACGTAAGAAAACCAAGGAAGGGATTGAAGGCTAACTATCAATCAACGCGATCGGACAATTTCGTGTAAACATTCAGGCACAATATTTTGTACAGCAAGTCATACTGACAGTAAGATGGTCAAGAGAGTCAGGTTAACTGTTTATGCATTGATCAACGTGAGATGTACGAATAATCCTAAAGTAAGCTAAAATCCCAAACAACATTTCAATTTATAGCCATATTCAGTTTAATAGACGAAAAGTTTATTAAGAAGATTAGTAATACTAAGCCCGCGTCTGAAACTTAAATTTCTGAAAATGACACACCTAAAATAGATAAATTTTGCGGACACATAGATGTGTCATTAGATTATAAACTTGTCTCGCTCATATTTGTCATTTCTTTAAAAGTCTTTCGTCAGAATACAGACCAATTAATTGAGTCAGTCTGGAATTGTGGAAAAGAGTAGGAGTGGGTTGGATATGCGTGTTACTTGTAATTGAGATGTGACTAAATGATGTCAACTTGATCCTACAATTATGAAGGGGTCGAGTGAATGTCATTTGTGATTGAATAAATTGGGATATTAATACGCTTTATACCAAGTAAAAATCAGTGAGAAAATTACTATTGAAATGTATTTTTGCCATCAGTAATTCCCTATACAATAACAAATTCCAAAAGTTGAATCAGAAAAATTCAGCACAATTTAGACTGACTCATCTCTGCACTGGGTCAAGGAAAAACGAAACTATTACGAACTAGTGAAAGTGTAAATAAATAATACCAAGTCTCAAAAACTCAAATTAGAAATGGTTCCTTGACCGGATATTTGTGAAATTACTGGCTAAGAATTTGCCGTCAAGTACTTTCTCCTTGACCGAATTTTCCTTTCTGGAATGTAAACACCTGCAAACTTCTCACTTCATTACATACAGCTAAACGAGATCTTCGAATATTGATTTAAGAGTTTAAACTGAACTATTTATTTTATTTTCGGTCAGAAAAATAGAGTAAAGACTCTAAAGAAGATTTCAAAGCAGTTCAATTCCAATTTCGTCTGCCCTGCCACATGTGCTTTGTCGTACGTGCCAGCCAGCCCGCCACTAATCCCATAAGAGTTGGAGAGATCATAATATTTTTTATTTTGTGTCTTTTTTTACATTTCTACGAGAGTTTCACTGTAAAACATCTTAGGAATGGACATTTTTTAATCTGGTTCACTTGGGTCAATCTTTGCGAAAATAATATAATTCTCAGTGGAATTTTGTTGATGATATGCGTTTTTGTTTTACCCGAGTAGAACAAAAATTTCGTAAAGATATCCCAAAATAACTAGTAGATCCGTTCAAAAACCTCCGTTGTAATTCATAGCTCAGTTCAAGCGTTAGCTCTAACCCAACGTAAATCATAAAAAATGTGAGAGAATGGGAATGTTGATTTTGCAAACTGATGATGTCTGTCGCGCACGTTCAGCCTCAGCCAGTTCACTATTCTGGTTGGAATCTGGAGAAGGTTCTCCTTCTGCTTTTACTACTATGAATGAGCACTTACTTATGTAGTATTTTGTGAGAAATCATAGGAGTGTGACGGAGATGAGTCATTTACGCTTCGTTACATTGCCTTACTTTCCCACACAGCCTCCTTCGGCTTGAGCTTCCTTCCTTCCTTCCAAATCTGAAGGAAAAAGTCATTTCTTCTTGCAAAATGGAACTCCCGGACATTCACACGTAGGTCGAAGATGCGGGCGGCAACGACTGACTGCATGGCATGGCATGCACCACGCTCTACGTACTACAATGAGTGGAAGACATTTACAAATGAGCAAAGCAAACCATTCGTTCCTTCTTGGAATCATCCCAACTCATCAATTCCCATATCATCTGACAAATTACTCATAGCTTTAGATTTCTTTGCAAGGCAAAGCAATTCCAGAACCGAATGTAGGAGTAATGAGACCGTAGGGACTTAATTGTGTAGCTCAAGCAGGTAAGAGTTTGACAAAAATGCTCTAGTCGAAAGGAAAATAAGATTCTGTATTATTTATCGTAATGGTAATTTCCCTGCTGGTCAACATTTCGTAGGCACGTTATAATACAGTATAGATTTGGTACAGCTCCGTGGTCCAATTTTTTTGTAAAGCCCGAAATGCTAAATTCTATGACATGAAAGTGAAAACGCAAAAATGTACAGAATCTGAGCAACAGTCACTGAAAATAAAAACCTTACCTCCTCTACAGGATTAAAAATATTTATAAAATGTCAAACACTAAGCCTACGACATGTTTGTTGCAAAGAATTCATTCATTCAACAATTTATTGCATCCGGTTCACTAATAATAATAATAATTTATTGCGCATTGATTCATATTACGCTGTTCGAAATTTCGTTCGTTCGTTTGTTCAAAGTTCACTAAATCCTTCCATTTTAAGAATGCAGAGGAAAACTTGTGATAAAAAACCAGATGCGTAGAACCGGCCATGGATTTGGTTATTTTCCCAGAAAAAAACGATGCAATTTCCGTGTCATCAACACTTCTGCCAGTCAGACTTCATCTGACGTCATAGCATAATTTTTTAAGTCAGTCCAAGAACAAATCCCGTCATAAGATCTTAACTCTTCTTCATGAGATGTCATGCCAGACTATAGTATTATTTTTTAACTTACTCACTTGCAAAGCCTTCGCACCAGCACTGGCACCTGCTGCTTCGTAATAAAGTTAAGTTTGTTTGACAGAGCCAGGAGCTATTGCTTTTGCTTTTGCTAATATTTTGCATATGGAAAGAAAAAGCCAGGAACAAAGTGAGTGAGTGAGTTATTAGGTTCTTTGGTCAAGTTGCAGGCGTTTGACGAAGATGGGGTAGCTTAAGCACTTCTGACGAGTCGGGAATACTAGCTCAAGCTCAGGTAGTAGTAACTTTTCCGGGTAGCAGTAGCAAAAGAAGCGGCGGGCATTGGGAAAACTTCCTAGCCCGGCATGACATGGCATGCCAATTCGGATCGGAGGTATGGTAAGTCCGGGTAACGTCGTGAGCCATGCAGTCATTCATGGGACGCGGACAAGTGCACATCCATTGTTTCCGACTCCCTCACAACAATACATAAGAAAAACAAATAAATTTATTGCATTTTACCTTCCAGCACAGACAGCATATTGCATAGACTCTACTTATACTGATCTATATAATTAAATACGTACGTGCAAAACACCCCATTAGACTTATTCAAAGATTTACTACGAAATAAGGATATAAATTTATAAATAGTCTTAAGTGGCCCACTCGAGCTTAGTAACAGACTCAAATCGCTTCATTAATAATTAATGCATAAATTGGAGGCTTGGCTTGACGTGCCAGTTCATTGTTTATGTGACAATTTTGAGCAGGCGGCTAAGACTAAGAATTGGATTAACTCTTCCCTTGTTCTTTTCCTGTTTAAGACAGTGACGTGAGGAGAATCTTCTTAGAAAATAAAACTTCCACTTGGTTTTCTCCGCTTTCCTCTAATACTTTCCATTAGAGGGTGAATTTTCCATGTGTACGTGCCCCTGTGATTGCGAGGGATTGTGATGTCGTAAAAGTTTTTGTTGGATCAGAACGTGAACGCATTTTCTTTATTCGAAGAAAAAATCATCAGAAAATCCGTCACAGATTGAGTCTCGCATAATAATCAGAACAGGATGGAAGGCCCTGTGAGCGGAGGGAAAAAAGAAGATAAACCCTTGAGTGTGGGCCAAGCCGCATTTCTCCTCCTTCGTGTCAGAAAAGTCTTCAAAAAAGAAAATTGCTCTCAAAAAGGAGAAAAAGTAAGTCAATTTTTAATACAATAATTGTATAGTGGAGAAAACGTCAAGGTTTTACTCTGACTACTTGAAATGTCATCCAAAATTATTCATTTTAGCTCAAAATTAACATTTACTCAACAGTTATAAAAAGGTTTCACTATTGGTGAAGTTCAATCTCGGAATTTCCGTGGACAAGTCTAGCAAATGTGAATATTTCAAAATATTTCTGTACTTCACATCATATTTGTCAAAAATGTCACATTTCTGCGTTCTCAGCCTGATTTTACGTACTCGTTCACTATTTTCCTTGTACTATGATGGACGCCATGTGCATTTGGAAAACAAATCAAAGGGCAAAATTCCTGATAAAGTCTTAAAATACAACACATTGTCAAAGAAATGTCTACAGAGGCATTAGGCATAGCAGGAGCTCTACGCTACGTACGTAATTTTGTCTGGAGAGAATTGAGTGACAGGCATATTTCCCTGTCACAATCAATCTTCTAAGGAACCATGCAGATTCAGACCTAGCAGACAGGCAGGGTGAAAGCAGCCAAAAGTGAAAATAAACCTGATGTATAAATACACATTGCCCATCTACGTTGTGGAATTTGCATATTATACTATGTGACAACGGTTGACAATTTTTACGATATGGACGGTACGGCGGTATAAGTATTTAAATCTATTCAATTTTAATAAATTCTTGCGTTTGGATATATTTAGCGCACATTAATAAAGCTTGCAGTAATTTTATTAGTAATTAAAATTTAAAATTACGTTAAAAAGCCCACCTCCATCCATATCTGCAGGCCCAACCCCGCCTCACGTTAAACGTTAATATTTGAAAAGAAAATCGTTATAAGTGAAAAAGAAAGGAAAATGAAAATACAATGAAGTCAAAATTTAGAATTTTATTAGTACTATCTGTGTATATGAGCGTTTGAGAATTTAACGAGTAAAACATTGCCCATCTACGTTGTGGAATTTGCATATTCTAATGTGACAACGGTTGACAATTTTTACGATATGGACGGTACGGCGGTTTAATACTTAAATCTATTCAATTTTAATAAATTTTTGCGTTTGGATATATTTAGCGCACATTAATAAAGCTTGCAGTAATTTTATTAGTACTATCTGTGTATATGAGCGTTTGAGAATTTAACGAGTAAATATTTGCGTGAATTCTTCATGAAATTTTATTTCACTCTGCCCGAATAAATACCCGAAACACATTCTCATTTAATTATTTGTTGCTCGTATTTAGCTGCCCGCCCAAGGAAATGCCAACAAAAAGTAAATTAATTCGTAGTAATTCTTCTACCTTCACTTTGCCCAGAATTTTCGAATTTACTTACGATACAGGAATTAGCAAAGTTATTGCAAAATAGTCAGAGACAAGGAAAAACAACGCGTGTCAGCTCATTTACTGTATAACATTCCCAAAAACTAATTTAATGCAAGTGAAGGGAAGCAATGGATTGGAATGATGAATAAATCAAACAAACCACTGCTCTGTCTTCCCTTACCTTGCAAGTCTGCCGTAAGCTCTTTGTGTCTAGTTTCCCTACTTTCTCTCCTCCTTGGTTCAAAGAAATTAGTCCAAGATTCGTTTATTTGAGGGAAATTGCTAATCCTCCCGAGACGATCGGTAAACTAAATAAA